>APFE030569434.1:494508-528796 GCA_000404065.3 Pinus taeda
ACCATTGACATTACTAGTGGTCTCTCTCACGCTTGTTAACAGTTTACATCATTGACTGGTAATCAAGTGGTTTCTACCATGTTTGACATTGACTCATTTATTCGCATGGCTAGAATCGTACCGTTTCGGGAAGTAGAGATGAAGACCCTGGATCTAGTTTCCACCATCCAGGCTGCGAGGAGTTTTGTATTCATTATATTGTAGACCAATTATGAATAGATGGCTGCGTCCATACTGTGCCTACACGAGTCTATGATTATGATGTATTATGAAATCATTCCTGTATCAGAGTAGTTAGTCTGTTAGTTAAAGTTTTGATCTGAGTATGGGAATGCCTACCTCAGCGATGATATAATCTTATACAAGTATTTTGTGTTGAAAATTGCAGGTTCTGACTGGGCTCTCCACAAGATAATCCTTGAAATGATAAAGTACTTCACCCTTCCTATATGATATAACACCCTTATCTATTACAGGCTTCGTACTTTAGGGGGCAATCTGTTACACTGAAATTTGTCACCATGACTATCTGCAGTTAATATGGCTCCATCAATAGTCATATTAACCTCCTTGTCAAGCCTCACACCTCTGCTCTTCATGTCAAACTTCAAAAAGAGAGAAAGTCACTTAAAAACATGTTTATCTCTGGGTACGCAGGTTCTCTCTACCTTGCCTGCGTGTACGCATCCCAAACACACTGTACCTGCGTACTTGTACGCTATGTAAGCCAAAGGATGGGTGCGTACCCCTGTAAAGGTCAAAAGGCGCGAGTTTCATCTTAAAAAAGTTACTTGTGGTCACTTCTAGAGCTTCTAGAAGAGTGTTTGACGTGTATTGAGCGCCTCCAGATGGTTCATGCATCCCTATGATAGAGGAACTTATCCCATCAAGAGAGGAGCTACCCCATCCAAAAGAGGGAGTATCCCATTGATGTTGAAACTGAATAACTTCCTTCTAGAACACTATAAATACAGGCCTTGGGCCAGAGGAGGGGAGGTTGAAAGCTGAACATTCCAAATGGTAGATGCTGCTGGAATAGGACTTCCATTGTAAACTTGTGAGGAGAGATTACCATCCTTTCTTGTTGTCATATTGGAAGTGGGTGAGCTTGTCAAAGTAGAGGAAAACTCTTGCTGGACCCTGGGAGGAACTTGCACAACACCAAGGCTCAGGTTGTAATGGTTTCTTTTTTGTTTCCTTAATACAAATAAGTCCATTCTTCTCAATGATTTGTTGTTAATGAATTGTTTCATATACTACTTGGTCTATATGTTGAATATGCTTTGTTTTATGGAATATTCAGGTGTTATGTAATCGTTTGATTGTTAGTGTATGCAGGTTTCAAAGTGAAGGAGGAGCTCATCTAGATCGACGAGGCTAGACTGCTACAACAAGCATTGGACTTCAGGTAGGATCGAAAAGCACTTGGTTTCTCATAGAATAATGCATGTTTAGAGAAGGATTGCTCTTAATTGTCTTGTTTGTCACTAGAGAGTCTTAGGCTCCTAGGGAGGTTAGTTTTGTCAGCAAAAATAACTCTTTCCGGATGACAACATGTTTTCCTTACATGTACCAATTTGCATGTATGTTTTTCTCACTAGTTTTGGCATGCAGGGCATGTGAATGTGGTTTCTTGGTTATGATCTGTCATTGGCATGGAGTATTTCCATGATTGGTAATGAATTTTCCAAACCTTTCCATTTTGTGGATAGCCATGATGTTGTCGATTCATTTTCCTTTTTCTTCTGGTTGGTTCTCATGTTCCTTTAATTGTGGGTGGAGTTATTAGTTCTTGGAGCCTTGGTTGGACAAATGCTCTCGAGCCCTGTAACAAATTGGGTTGTGTTACTAGTCCTGGAGCCTTAGTTGGAAAAATTCTCTAGAGTCCTTGCTGGTTTGAGTTACTAGTCTTGGAGGCTTTTTTGGACCAATGCTTTGGAGCTTTATGGCAGGTGTGAGTTGAGTTACTATTCCTGGAAGTCTTGGTTGGAACAAATGTTGTGGAGCCCTATAAGGCTTGGGTAGAGACGAATCTGGTGATGATTTGTGATGTTCGACTATGAGGTGGAATCACTATTTGATGGGTTGAGGTGGTTTGGTCTCTATAAGCCTTGGTTTGGTTTCAACTAATTGTTCCATGAGATCCCACATTCATTCTTAGAATATGGCACATGTGTGACTCGCTGAAGAGAGATTTGACTCATCCATGTCTATTGTCAGGTGGTTTGTGGATGTCTCAAACCTGGTTAGTCATTTCATCATTAATATGAGGTTATTTGTCCTTGTTATTTCATGAGTATTATACTGGTTCATATGTCAATTATATGGCTATTGTTTCCTTGGTACTTTTTTTCTTATTATGTTGGTTATGAATATGTATTATGACAGTGTCAATGTATGGCTCTCATTATTGTTTTACTTGTAAATGAATGAATAATATATCTATGGCCTAATAGATGATAATGTAGCTAATGTGATAAGGAAACAATACCTCATAGAGAACCTCAGATAAGTATGACACCCCTATGCTCAGTTATGTTGTTAAGGCCTATAGCTTTCATTTGACGAAATGCCTGTCATGGCTAGTAGGGGTCCAATATAGTCCTTCTTGATGTTTTTGTAAATGTATCATTTTCTTGCTATGAAATTTCATTTCTAAAGGTGTCATTGAGTTATGGGTAGTGACCTGGGCTTTGAGCCTAAAAAAGTGGCACAAATACTAGAGTCACAGGCACAACACTAGTGAAAAAAGTCTTTAAAAGTTCACTTTTCCTTGATGTGGGGGCTTCTGGAGCCTCCAAGATGAACCCTTGTCCATATCAGGGGAAAATCCAGGGGTTTTATGCACTAAAACTTCATTTTGTCTTAGGGGTAGGTTACATGAGTGGTTGGGACGCATATTGCGAATTTTGTTACTGATGTCAAATTTCTGTATGATGTGTTCCACTGGTTCCACTTCCTTAACTGAAAAATAGGGAGTCAAAACATATCATAGAAACTTCTCATCGCATGTTTACTATGATTGGTAAGTTAGTTGCATAGATGTGGAAGGAGGGTGTTACAGCAAGGTGTTTAAGGAGTTTCGGGTTGGGAAACAGGTGTACTTGCGCATCAATCCCAAGAAGAGCTCCTTGAGGATTGGATCATGTGCCAAGCTAGCACCTTGGTATTATGTACCTTTCAAGACTCTGGAGAGGTTTGGACCAATAACCTACCAAATTTCACTTCCTTCGAGAGTGAAATTCCATGAGGTTTTCCATGTGTCATTGCTTAAGAAGTAAGTGAAAGATGTTGATCATGTGATTGACTGGTCTATATTGCAGGTGGAACCCGAAGGATATTTCTAGTCCATTGGATAGTTGGCATTGTTTGGATGGCTAGTGGCTTATTAAATATCTCTACAAGTGTGTAGGAATTGATGTCAACAATCATACTAGGGAGATGTGTTGGGAAGTTGGCATTTCCTAACTGTTGGTAGGAGTGTCGGCATTGATGTCAACCAGACTAAAAAGGATGTTTGTCACAACAGATATTGGCGATGATGGCCCAAGTAGAATCCCATGGTAGTTGCAGGCTTCATGTAGAGAATCATCATAGTAGGAGGTTTACTGGAGAAGCCATCAAATTATGACTATGTTGGTTGGGATTTCAAGATTCTAGGCACAGGAAAGAGAGTCAAGTAGAAAATGAGTGGCAGAGAGTTTGCAACCATTTTATAGGTAGAATATGGGCTCAAAGCCTACATCAAACCATATCCATTGGAACATTCTCTAAAACATCTCTCCAATGGTGTGTGGAATTTTCAAAATGGCCTCTGGGATCAAAAGTTATGGTCTATCAAAGTTAAGGGTATTGAAGTCCTAAATGAGATGATAAATCATATCAGGTAATATCAGGACCTCATGGTAGTTAATATCAAAATATTGGAGGACGGATCCCATCGAGACTTTATATTGGAACCCTAGAGGCTAGAATATTGGAGCATCAGAACAGGATGGATCATAACATTGGAGATGATGATATCGGAATATCGAAGGTATCAGAATATTAGAGGTCGTTGGAATATCGGATGTTTGGGACATCATAATATCAGAACTTCTTAACAAAGGTATTTTAAGAAGTTACGATATTCACTAGGGTCCATAATGCTAAAAGCGTTGAGGAATCTCAAGCAAAGCTAACAAAGGAATTGTTGCAAAGATAAGGGTGATTGGGACTCTTTCTCTCTCCTCTTGTAGGACATGTGGCGACAAGTTAGTGGGCCCGAGAAAGTGAAATGGCTAGTGAAATTACCATATTAGAGGTTGGAACGTAACTCCGATGCAAATGGTGGTTAAGAAGTTATCATAAAGGGATCTCTAATATTAACTAACACATGATCGTACAGAGACCCAAAGAACCAAGGGCGCAGAGCGGGGCTTTCACCTATGTGCTATAGAGTATATTGGAGGATGGAGATATTGTAACTCCTCTGAAAATGCCTAATGAAAAAGTTACAATGCCTAGGGAGGTTTAATGTATGTGTTGGCATTTGGTTGGGAAGTTAAAAGAACCAAGGACAAAGAGCTATAACACAGGGAGATAAGCTCCCCCATCAGCAGTCTAAAGGCTTGGCACTTATGTGCTATACTGGTAGTCACAGACGGTAGTCCTATGATGTGAAAAGTGATGAGGACCAAGAAAAAGGAGCTAAGGTGCAATCGGAAGTTTGCAGAAGTTACGATATAGAAGTGCTATGATACAGTGCTAAGCTAGTGCTCGCTGGTCTCGGTCGTGTGAGAGAGCAAATGCCAAAGGGGTTAAGCAACAATGAGCTAAGGGTATCAGAACTAAGTGATATCATAACATCCCTCTTGTATGAGTTACGATATGTCACGACTCTAATATAATAGTACAAAGGTGCAAGGAAGATGGGTGAGTTGACAGCAAGGACCATGGTCATGTAGAGGAGTTGGTCTTAGGAGTGATGGTGACTGTCAAAGATTGTTTGATCAAGGGATCAAGGACCATGACTTATAGAAAAGAGTGTTGGGTCTGCCTTGAAGTAAGATAAGCCATATTTGTGCTCTGATGCATGCCTCGGTGAGTTAAATGGATGAATGGATCGGAAACACAAGAACAAATTTGTATCAGAGGATTTGGTTTATGGAGTCAGATGGATTTGTAGAAAATGCTGAGACAAGGTAATGAGGATAATGATCCATAGAGAAGCCATGCCGAAGTACAACCAAGATGTTTGAAACCATGAATAAGCATGGAGAGCCACAATGATAGGATATTTTTCCACAAAAATGAAAGTTCCTGGTTGAAGTGTGCAGGTGGACTGAGAATTAATTCTTAGTATGGAGAAATAGTCAATGTTCATTCTCATGTTTAATGTAGTGGTAGAGACCAAGATACAAGACACATCGGAAACAGAAATCCATGTTGAGGTATACCTGGGTAGTGTGAATGGAGGATAGGAGTGGGACAAGAGAGGAACAAAACAGAGAAGACCAGTTGATTAAAGGGGAGAAAATGCAGTATTGTGGTGAGAGAGTTGTGTGGAGAGCTTAGTGTTGTAAGTGTGTTGTTGTGTGTGGGGATAAGTGAGACAATTCTGTTGTGAAAGGCTGAGAGTGCCTATGCAAAGGAAATACCCCAAGAGAGTGAGTGTCACCTCAGAAAAGTCGAAGGTTCCTGTACTGTGTGAAGAAGGTTGAGCAAGCCAGTGCTACGGTGTGTATGGTTGAGACAGACTTATGAATTAAATAGGTTGAGACCTGATTATATGCAATAGAAGAGTAGAGTGCAAAGAGGATTGTGTGGTCTGTGTCTATTGGTGAGTGTTGTGAGTGGAATAGCAAGTTGTTGCAAATTGTTCAGAGGGCCGAGAATGATACTATTGTGAGGAGTTGTCATGAGCGACTATTGTTGAGAATATTAATGGGATAGTGCACAATGAGCAAAGTGAACAGGACTATGAAGAGAACATAGATGATATTGGGTAGAGTGGCTACCAATTACAAATAAAAATTTTCTCCTTATTGAGTGTGGTTTGGTGCCCGCGTACAAGGAGTTCGTGCTTCCATATATAGTGGGTGCTTGAGAAGGATTGGGTGTTGCTGCCTCCTCCAATTTGGTGCTTTCATAAATCCAAGGAGCTACAAGTTGGTGCTTGTAAAATATTTGTGAATTTGGTGCTTCACATGGTGCTTCCGGTAAGGTGGATAGGTGTCTACAAAAAGAGGGAGTTGGTGCTTCCTACAAGTGGATTCTAGCAAACAATCAAAGGGATTCGGTGCTTCCTGTGAGTGGTGGCTCATAAAACAGATTGATGTAATAAAGTAGGTTCTCTCATTTTACATCAATAACAAAAACAAGATTTGGTGGTTTTTTCTTGAAAGGTTTTCCATGTAAAACTTTGTGTCTCATGTGTATCATGCTCATGCTATGTTCTTGTATTTTGATTTCATATTCTGCCATATTTTATGTTGTTACTAATTATATGGATGGTTGCCAAGTTTGGATAAGAAAATTAAATTGGCATAAAGAATTGAAAATGGCCTTAATACTAATTCACCTCTGTCTCAGTATTAACATTGTTTCCAATAATTGGTATCTGATCCAAGTTCCTACAAGAATATCTTTACTACTAAAAGGTAGATCAAAGGGAAGCAATGGCTAATCAATCTTGGCTTACATCTAAAGGTGTTCCATTATTAAGTGAATCAAAGTATGTAGTCTAGAAATTCATAATGGAAGCTTATTTAATGCTCATGGATGTAAATGTATGTTGCTTGTATTGAATAGAGAAAAGAGTGAGTAGAATGAGGATGCGAAGGAGAACATCATGAGAGGACTGTCTAAGCAAGACGCTGATAAATTAAGGAAATATGAGAGAACATGGGAAATTGTTGACAGACTGCAATGTCTATATGGAGGACAAACCACGTGGCTTGAGAAGAGACTGAGGAGCCTTGTTTCTCTAGTAATGAATCAAAACATTCTAAAGTTTCTTCTCATCATACTCGCGTTGAGGATGAAGAAGACTTAGAAGGGAGATCATGTTTCTTAGATGGTAATCTATTTTTGTGTGATAAATGCATAGAGATAGGTTTCTCATTATCTAGATGTACACGTGAATCACTTGAAGATAGATATAGTCATGTATTTAGTAGTTGTAATGAAGATATACCTATTTTAGTAGGAATAACAAATGAGGCATCTTCCGAAGGAGAAGACAATATATCCCATGAAGAGAATAGTCGTATCACTAAAAGTGATGAAGGTGGAATATACCATAGACCTATAGCAGACTCCATGGACATAGAGATGATTCTAGATATTGTTGGTGAGTTAGCTAGCACCTCCAATAATGAAGAAAAGGATCTAGATGAAAGGATATTTTTTAGAAAGAAGTTGATATCTACTGTAAACGAGATCAAGGACCTATCATAGGAAAATCTCAAGAAAAAATAGAAACTGAAAATCTATGAGCTTGAGAATGAAAGGTTGATAAAAATAATAGTTAATCTAAATGATCAACAAGAATAGGCAAGCAGACTGAATGGTAAGTTAACCAATCAACTAGTTGAGAAAAAATATAACTTTGTGAGACTAGAAAATGAAGTAGATACATTGAGACATGGCTTAGAAAAGTAAAAAATGGAGTTTTCTCAATACCAGAAGCTTGAGGAGAGCACAAAGGCCTTGGATGAGATTCTTTTTAAGAATAAAACCCCTCTCGTTAAGGTTGGGTTGGGTTTCAAAGAAGAAACAAGCTGCATGAAGGCAAAGGATGAAGGATAAATTTCCCAGGTAAAGTGAGTCTGAGGTTCCAACAATAACAAAGGAAAGGAGGTTGCTGGTCAGCAAAAATAGCAAGGAAAGAAACAATAGCTAAAGAAGAAAAGGAAATGGAAGAAGGATAATATGCAACAACAAGAAAAGAAGTAGAAGAAATCCAGGCAGCTGCAAGTAAGAGCGCAAGGCAATAATGCAAGCTGTCATGGAAGGCACATCAAGAACCAATAGAGGTCACTTCCTCCTCAAGGATAGAGCCTTGAAAGAAAAGATAACCTTGTTCATTAGAAGCCTTTAAAGAAAAGGTAACAACTTTGGACATAAAGCCATAGACAAGCGCTGGCATGCAAGAAAACAAAATGTGTTTGGAAGCAACAACTGAAGGATGCAAAAAGAGGCTAGGAGAAGGCATGTTGGTAGCGATAGGAGCTTTGACAAAAGAATTGTCAAGAAAAGTGACTCCTCTTCCCTATTCTTAATCCATGTTAAATACTACAACCGTGGCAATTTGTGGCACAAGAGAGCTAGCTGCAAAAATGAGAAAAAATTGCATTCTCCTCAACATATGCATGCAAATGTAGTGGTTTGGATTTGAAGACAAAAAGGAAGAAGAGAGAAAATGAATACAATTTTGTCTTCAGTGCTCATTATCAAAAGGGAAAGCTCTAAACAAGAGGAATAAATCAAAATAATGAACCTCCTACTCCTGTAGCATACCCCCTTGTAAGGTTGAAAATCAACAAGAGAATTTGGGTGAAGAGAGAGGAGTTGAAAGAGAAGACCCCTCTAGTCTTGCGTAGACAAGAGAAGGCCCAAACATGGGTAAAGGAGAAGCAAGATGGTAATGCTTCTATCATGACTTGGACATTGAAGCTCTAAAAGAAGGAGGATGATCTACTCAGGAGGAGTAGATCCTTTGTTTCTCTTCAGTGAAGGAAGAGATTGGCCTCAAGGGAGGCCAAATAAGTTAGATGTAGGAAGATAAAAGGGATGAATAGAAAGGTACATCTGATTTATCAAGGTATGGTTGTTATTTCTTACTGATTATAAGAATAAATTTATTTATTTTGAATTTATCAGCATTGAAAAGTAAAAGAGGAGTGCAACCAGCATGAGTTCAGGGAGAGTTCACCACAACATCTTATGTTGTGAGAGGAATTCACTACAAAAAAAAAGGTCATTAGTGAGGGTAATGCATGTGAAGAACAATAAAGCTTTGTCACCAATGTCATGTATGGTGACGGTCCTTAAAAACATGTTGTTGTAAATTCATATAGTGATTATCCATTAAGTTTTATCACCAAATACATTTTCAATAACAATTTTGGGCATACTTCTAGTGATGATATTTTATTGGCCGTCAAGAATTATCTTTTTTCGTTACCTTTTGTGATGGTAAAAAAATTATTTTCATCATTGACCATTCTAATCAATTTTTGATGACGTTATGTGCATGTTACTATATTTTTGTCAAAAGATAATGAAGACCATTGTTGTGGAGTCTTTTTCATTATGTGTTCAAAGTCATAGTGGTTAGAGACAGTCAATTTGTTAAGAAGTAATTTGTAGGTTTTAACCCCATACAGAAATTACCTAGATAGGAATTCTAAAACAAAGAAAATAAACAATTCAAGAGCATAACACATAAAACACATATACATAGAGATTTTCCCCTAGATCCCAAAACCAGGACTACCACCTTGATTTTTCAATATGTTCCTTTCAATGTTACAATACATATTTATACATGTTGAAGCATCTAATAACATGGGCCGAAAACGATTGCGTCGAAAACCATGGACCGAAAACCATCACATCCAAAACCATGTGCAAAAATCATGCACAAAACCATAGGAAGGTCTGCCCAACCTAATATAGTGTCCAAACAAAATTTGCACGGGGCGCTGCCCTTCACCCTGTATAGGCGGGCTACCTACCCACCTCAAAACCCCTATGACCCCCCACCATTGTGCAACCAACGCAACGAAGCGGGGGCTTTGCCCCCTCTCTAACCCCCTGGTTAACTATGTGGGCTAGTCGTGGAAAGAATATAACACAACCCAACATTCTCCCACTTGTTGTTTTCTTTCCACAGGGGGCCAAAGGAGAGCTTAGTAATTTATTTAGCCCTTAAATGCGCATTGTTTCTCTACACTAAGAGAACTTTTAAGAGGTCATATATTTTGTCATTGCATCTGTAGTATTTTTCAAAGTGTCCACCTTTACTTATAGCTCCCTGTACTAACCCCATACTTGAACACAATATCTGCAATGAAACTACTTCCTTGCTTGCATGAGTGGTTGCCATGTATTCTGCCTTTGTAGTTGGTAATGGCACTACAAATTGTTCCTTACTCATCCAGCTGATTATATCTTCAAATAGGTGAAACACATACGCACTTGTAGATCTTCTCTAATCCAGATCTCGAGCCCAGTCTGTATCAACAAATCCATGGATATCCAAAACTTTGTCCAATCCTAGTCTTCCTTGGTAGCAAAAACCATAATCACTAGTGCCACGCAAATACCTGAAAACCCACTTCACTGCTGTCCAATTCTCCTTTCCTAGTTTTGACATAAACCTGCTCAATAATCCCACTGCATGTGCAATGTCTTGTCTAGTACAAATGATTGCATACATTATGCTACCAAATGAACTTTCATATGGAACATGGGACATGTCCTCTTCCTCTTCTTGGGTCTTGGGACACTGTTCAACAGATAACTTCACACCTGCAAGAATAGGAACCTTCACCGATTTACTATCCTAGATATTAAACCTTTGTAGTAATGTCTCAACATACTTCCTCTAGTTTAACCAAAGCTTCCACTTTGCCTGATCTCTTTTAATTCCCATGCCCAAAATATATTTTGCAACACCAAGATCTTTCATGTCAAATTTGGAGGACAATTGGGTCTTCAAAACCTGTATAATTTCTTTGTCATTTCCAACCAGCAACATATCATCCACATACAAGACTAGATAAATAACTGAGTCTCCAATTAATTTAAAATACACACAGTGATATGCTTTTCTTCTGGTGAAGCCAAGTCCCCATACAAATGTATCAAATTTATGATAACACATCCTTTGTGACTATTTTAACCCATATAGAGACTTATTTAACTTGCATACTAGTTCTTTCTTACCCTTCACCACAAAACCTTTAGGTTGCTTCATGTAGACCTCCTCTTCCAAATCCCCATGAAGAAATGTTGTCTTCACATCCATCTATTCTACCTCAAAATCAAAAGAAACAACATGAGATAGAAGTAATCTAATAGAAGCTACCTTGGCAACAAGAGAAAAAATATCACCAAAATCAATTCATCGCACCTAGAAATAACCTTTTGCTACCAACCGAGCTTTGTATTTCTTCACATTTACTTCTGCATTTGTCTTCTTCTTGAACACCCATTTGCTTCCAATGGGTTTCCTTCCAGCCAGCATCTCCAACAGATCCAAAGCCTCATTTTTGTACAAAGATGTCATTTCATCAACTATGACTTCTTTCCAAAGTTTTCCATCCTTTGAATCTACTGCTTCCTTCACTTTTCTTGGATCGTCATCAGTAATAGACAAAGAAAAATTTGAGCAAAAAGCAGATGGACTATACCTTTATGGCTGCCTTCTTTCTTCAACTGATCTTCTCACACCTAGAGCTTGTGGATCTTCATCTTCTGATTCCTCCACTTCTGTAGAGTTTGATTCTTCCTCCTTTAGCTCAAACTCTATCTTCTAAGGTTCCTTTGATGGGACTTCATGTTTAATAACATCTTTCACATATCTGAACACCACATCTTGATTGTACACAACCTTCCTTTTTATTGAGTTCCAAAGCTTATAACTCTTTAAACCATCCTTATACCCAATAAAGATGCACTTTTTAGATTTACTATCCAACTTGGTTCTTTTCTCCTTTGGAACATGTACATATGCATCACATCCAAATATCCTCAGATGTGAAAGAGAGGGTTTCTTACTAGTCCATACCTCTTGTGGAGTCTTATCCTCCAATTCTCATGAAGGTGATATCCTCATTAAGTAACATGCTATCTCCACTGCCTCTGCACATAATTCCTATCCTAACCTGGTACCACTGAGCATGCTTCTTGCCATTTCCATCAACATCTTGTTCATTCTTTCTGCAACTCCATTTTTCTCAGGTGTGTATGGAGTAGTCTTCTATTGTGTTGTTGTAGCATATTTTTTGGTTTTGATAAGATAGAATATTTGAAAAAAATGTTGAGTTAGGATATGGACATAACATAGTGAATAAAATTCTAGTAAAATATATATATATATATATATATATATATATATATATATATATATATGATGATAATGTCCATATCAAAGAAAATGTTAGGTAGAAAGAAAACAAATAAACTTTGAAAGTGAGCAGGTCCAAATGCTACTAATTTTTATGAAAAATAATGGTTATGTGCAGCTTGTTTTTAAATGCCACAACCCATGATAGTCAAATTGTTTAATATTGACCGCTTCATGCTTTAAATTTAATGTTATAGTTAAAGAATAAAAATCTAGCCAAACTTTTTAATCTTGGCAGATCAATAGTTAGATAGAGAATAATAAGGTGCTCATCAGCTTAATCTAAGCCCTTGGAAGTTATAAGGGTAGATTTAGATAGTTTTCTTTTGTAAAATAAGAATAAAGGAAAAGGGTTTGCTGGCTTAAATGCACCCATTAAGTGAAGAAAAAATAATAGGATAAGCAAAGGGTAAGTAGAAGAAAGGTTGTAGAAGTTTAACGTTTGATTGAACAAATCTACATTTATCATGTTTTATCATATGTTTTTATGTCCAAGAGGAAATTACATAAGAAAATGAAGGTCTACAACATCAATTAATTAACTTCCCTCATCCTTATTCATTCATATATTCACTAAATTTCCCCTTAATACATTCATATTCATACATTTTCCACTAAAGATCTCTTTTCCTACGGTAAAAATCCTTTTTACCTAGGAAAAGTAAAAATCCCATTTTAAATCTCCTTTTACCCTAAAAACCCACAAAGAGATGCTTTCCCTAAGTATTAATGTGTATATGAACAACAAAAACTCATAAAAAACATTAGACTTAGCATTATTTCCCTTTCTGGTCATATTTCATATTAACATTAACTTAATGTAATAAACCCTTAAAAAAGTTCCCTTCCCATATATATTAACTCCTTTTATATAATAGCCCGAAACCCTTATTTTTATAATAAAACTATGTATTTCATACAAATATCGCATCGGCGGGATCACAGAACGCTTTAAACATGCATACACCCCTGCATTGCGATATATGATGAATGATCTAGACCCGACGCGATATATGGCATAGTTTGAAAACTACTTCGCATCCGCCCTCCATCATTGTCCCACTTATAACATAACCCTCCGTCCATTGTGATTCCCGACTAGGATATGCAAGCCCAGACCCGATGCTATATATATCGAAATATATTCCCATATCACATCTGCCTCCATTTCAAAGTCCCGCTATTACATATATCCTCCGCATTGTGATAAGCGATGTGCAACGGACCCGACCAAATATATATTGCAGTTCACCACCATATCGCATTCGCCCCTTATCGCATTATTTTGCAATAGGTATACACCACCTAACTCTGATTGCTATATGCGATATTATCTTAGACCCGATGTCATTATCTTATCCAATTCATAAATTTCAAGTCCGCCATTATGTGTTTTGCAAGGAATTTTTTTGTTAAATCATTTTTCGATTTAAACGAAGAAATGACCCAAAACTCCATTTAAACCGCTAATCACATTTTTAACCATAATTAAGCCATTCCCACCATAATTATTCCCTCCATACTCCTTCTTCACTCCACCTCCATTCGATCTAAAGCCTTCAGATCCAATGACCCTCAACAATTTTGGGTTAGCTCTCTGTACATGCATTACCTGCCTAAAAAGTGGTTTTTCTTTCTCCTCCATTCCTATGTGTCAGGCCTTGGTTATTTCAGGTGACTCCTCCCAAAAAACGCTGTTGAGCCCCATAAATGGGTAGTTATATGGGCTAAGTTTTCCTGCTAACTTAGCTTAATCAACCATTCTCATTAGGTTATTTCATGTTTTTTATTATGTTTATGCTAATAGAGTGAGTTAAGTTGGTCATTATGCCTTGAAGTCTAATGTGTGCTTAATGCAGATTCTTGGTCAGTTTTGGAGACAAAGTCAAAGGTTTAATGAAAATTCGGCAGAAAATATTTGAAGAAGAAAAGGGAGAGGATTTATAGGAGGTTCCCCCCTCATTTATGACACCCTACTTTTAATTCTCCTTCAGAAAGCTCGGAGCACAAGCAACCACATAAATGCACCAAGGAGGAAGTCGAGCAAGTGGAGGATAACTGTTGTCCATCTCAAGTTTTCAGAGCCAAGCCTCCCTGATTTTAAGGGAGCTATTGGGAGCTCCAGTTGTATAAGTAGAGAGGCCTATGGCCTCATTAGGTTGTTGAATATTAGTCAAATTTTCAAACTCTTGTTCATTTTTTCTCTGCTCAACTTCAAGCTTACTTTTGTGGACAGTTTCGTGTAATCTTACTGTTATTTTGATAATGAAGATGAGATTTTTTTGAGCTAGCACTGAGCCTCCACAGAGGGCTGAAGATCTTGGGTAAGGGCCCAATCCATGTATCCAAGCACCTCTTGTTTTGTATTTATATATTTTGTTTCAGTTTATGAATTCATTGTTGTTAGATAGATCTCTTTCTTGGTTAAGGATAGGTTGCTTTTGGTGAGTTAAAAGGTTGTTTCCATTTCAGTTTACTGTAGTAGGTTGAACAGTGATAGAATAAGATACAAAAATGCCATCAACATATCCTTGGCCTCCTTTCTCCCCTTTGGGACCGTGAACTGAGGCCAAGACCCTCTCGCTGCCACAAAAAAAACACAGATTTGTTTTTTCCATAGGATTTCTAGCGTTGCAGTTTGTTAGAAGGTTAATGCTTTGTTGTAGATCCATTTCACCATGCGCATTTCTACCTTTACAATGAATTTTCTTCCATGCTTTATTTCCATATAGCATTGTTCAACATTTACTTTCTAGATCAGAATTTAGATTAACTTGATGCACAGTTCTATTTTTGGTGTAGCTAGTTCCTTTGCTTGCTTGATCTCAGCATTTGATTTTCAGTTCTCTAGCAGTACACCTGAACTCACAATAAGTCAACCAATCAGCCATCACCATCTCCCTTTGATATATGTTCCATAGGTCATCCAAAGTCCCTCACAAATCTACCTTAATTTCCTGCACTTTTCTCATGCAATTTCCTTTCTTTCCTTGAACAAGTTCAACCATCTTTCTCTTTCCTAATCCTTCTTGATAAACCCTAGACACCTTACCACATCCTCCTAGCCATTAGCTACCCTTTCCAGCCATTTTCCTACCTTCAAAACCCTCTAAGATAGCTCTCGGCATCCTCTGTAGACCTTCTGTAGACCTACTGTAGATCCTCTGTAGCCCCTTGTAGATTTTCCTGTAGGTGACTTTTTGAAGTCTGGTTGCAAGGAAAGCCTCTAGAAGGCCACCTGGGACCTCCTAGGACCCTTCCACACCTTCCTACACCTCTGCAAACTCCAAAGTCGCCCTCAATTGCCACCTAATTGTTGCCACATTCATAAACAAATCAATTACATGCATGACAATTTCACCTAAAAATACATAAAAATCCAAAAAGATGTTTGTTTCTCATTTCCTTCTAGAAATCACTTAAGTAGATGTTGTTTACTTCCTAAGTAGGTAATGGCATTCCTTTCATGATTTTGCATCTCTCTTTTTGCAAAAGTAGAAATAGTTGGTTAATTAGGGTTTGCTAGGTTTACTTCACATTTCAGTCTTCTTTCTCTTTCTGCAAGTAGAGTAGCCTCTATATTGTAAGCTTTCCCTTCTTTCATCACATATAACACTTCTTTTAGAATCTATAAATGTTGGCTTGAGTTCCTAGTGACCTTGCACCAGCTGACCATGTGACAGCCTACAGTAAGAACTAGTACTTGTGCATACAACATCGTCGCTTCCAAGTTTGTTACAGACTACCAGGTTGATAAAAGTAAAGTAGGAAGCCCAAGAGTTCCCGCATTATTGCTGCAATACTGGTGCCCACCACTTTTTGGTGCTGTTTCCAGGGAAGCATTAGAGTATTTTGTGATTACTACTTTTCTTCTATTTCCTTCTGCAACATTTTGCTAAGTATTTTATTTCAACAAAAGTAGAGTAGTTGTTTCTTTCAATTTCTGCATTTCCTTGCTTTCATTTCAATTCTGCAATTTCCATTTCATCAAGTTCATTTCAGTTAGTTGCAATTATTTTGTTTAAATCAATTTCAATTTTGCAGGTACAAGCAGAAAAAGAAAAAACCACCCAAAAAGAGATTTCCTTTCATGCCTCGTAGGAACAGAGATAATTCAAGAAAATTCCTACCCAACACCCCCACCACATTACATAGCCACCCTTATTTCTTCTTCGATGGCAGAGATCAAGAAGAACTTTTAGGTGAACAATCAGAGATATTTGAAGAACCTATAGGGGAAGAAGAAGGATAAAACATCCTTCCTGAGACAATAGCTAAAAATAAAAATGCTAGCGGGGATGGAGAAATATTAGAGGATACCTTTCCCAAATAAGAGACCAACGGGGACACTAAAATGAAGGATACAAGCCCTTCTGCCTACCTCATTTTCATGGATTGACTACAGAAGATCCTGACACCTTTTTGTTTGAGTTTGTTGTTATTTGTGTAACCTATGACTATGTAGAAGATGAGCAAAAGTTGAAACTATTTCCTTCTACCCTCAAGGATGTAGAATTTCACTAGTTAATGGGGTTACCTATCAATAGCATCACAACTTGGGCCCAGATGCAGCAGGCCTTTAATAACAAATATCAATACTATTGTAGGTCAAAAGACACCAAGGAAGAAATCTTCCGAATGACCATGGGAAGTGATGAATCATCGGAAGATTATGAAGATAGGTTCCATCACAGTTATAAAAGGGCCAGGTGCACACTTGACCCCGAATCTCTGAAGTTGGTCTTGCTCAGGACAATTCCAGAAGACCTTCTAGACACCCTCCATCTACTAGCTGGAGGAGAAATCTAACAACTACCTTATGAAGACATAGAGACTATTTTTAGAAACCATTCTAGTGCAGCCAGAAAGAGCGGTAGGGGGATTCAACCCATAGCCAATATCTCCTCATCTAGTTCATCCCTCAAAAGTTAACTTAGAAACATGCTGGAAGACTTCAAGAGTGAGATGTTGCAGATGCTTGCCATGCAAATGGATACCTTGCATATCAAAAGGAAATAAGCAGAAGCAGAGAGGGCCTTGTCCATTTTTTGTCCTACGTGCACCAGAAGGCATCCTATGAATGAATGTCCATTGAACTCTATAGAGGTTTGTTCAATTTATGAAGAAGATCATTCTACAGATAAGTGCCCATCCTTTCCCGGACTTAAATTTGTATACCACGGGGCTAAAGGAGCCACTGAACCACTCTATTTAATGAATCAAAGGAGACCGCATGGACCTATACCATACCAGAGGGGAATGCAAGGGACATCTCAGGCATACTACAACCCCAACCAAGCCACTTCCATCCATTCTTTGGGCCCTCATGCTCATCCTTCCTAGTCCACACCTCCTCCTTGGTCCTATCCATCTCAATATCATGCCCAACTAGCTACTCATGCATTTCAATCCTATGCTCAACCACAACCTCAGCGGAATGCATCTCATTAGGGGTGGAGTCCCCAGTACAACTCTCCTCCTACACTTTTTCCGCCACCACCTACTTAACCACAACCATTGCCTCCTGCTCCACCAGGGCAACCCCAAATGCCTACTCAACTGAACCCGAACCTGAACAACAGACAGGCCCCACAAGTATATAGTGGGGAACCATTGTGCCCAACTCATAGTATGGAGATTTAGGAGATTAACCTTTGATCTGGGAAGGTTCTCCTAGATAGCCAGCCTCGCCCTCAGGAGGTTGAGGAAGATAAAGGGGAAAGTGAACCAAAACCAATTCCACCCTTTCCTGAGAGATTATCTGGGGCAACACAACCCATCCCAGAAGAAGCTAAACTTCTGGGAGAATTGAAATAGTTATGCGTAAAGATACCACTTCTCCAAGCCATAAAGGATTTCCTATATACAATAAGTTGATCAAAGAGAAGTGCTTCAGGCATCCAGGAAGGCGTAAGGAAGATGCCCCAACAATCAATGTCATAGGACAACTGTCTGGCCTAATCTTGGGGCAGGTAATCTACGTGAAATATCTAGACCCTAGAAGCCAAGTAGTTGATGTCTACATCAATGGCACCATGATCCCACATACTTTGATTGATATAGGAGCTGCCATTAATGTGATGACAAAGGACACCATGCTCAAACTCAACCTCCAGGGTTCCTTCAGAAATACCACGATAGTACTACAGCTAGCAGAGCGCTCCACCATGACCCCTGAAGGGATTGTGGAGGATGTAATGCTCTCCACTGATTCTTGGGAGTACTTTGCTGATTTCTTAGTTCTCCAGCCGAAGGCAAAACTCACTGGGTATCCTCTCATCCTAGAAGGACCCTGCTTGGCCACTGCCAATGCTTACAATAGTTGTTGGGCTAGGAACATGACCATCAAGAAAAGGCATATGTCCAAGTAGCTAATCCTATACCCTCCTGCCCAACCCTTGCTAGAGCACGATCTACCTCTTTGGTTGGAGGAGGAGGATGAGGATGAAGTCTATTCTACACGACTGTGTGCAGTAGGAACTTTCATGGGGGGTAAAACACAAAACGAGGATGATATCATTGAAAATTTAATTCAAAATCCACCCCCCAATATTTTTCCATTAGAAGATCTAGTGAAAGAAACCCAAGACAATCCCTTAACTGATCTCTATGTGGCCGGCCTGACCTCTCTCCGTGTTAAGAATATATAGTTCGGCCTAGAAAGAACCTTGAAAATCAACTCATCCCTATCCACTACCTAGGAGAAGGAACTGTGCAGCTTATTGAGAAAACATTTAGATTGCCTTGCTTGGAGTTATAAGGAAATGAAGGGAGTGCGCCCTTTACATTGTACTCATCACATATACATTAAGGAAGATTGCAAACTGGTCAGGCGGCCTCAAAGGAGGATGCATCTAGCGCTGAAGACATTGTTAAGGAAGAATTGCAAAAATTACTTGATGCGAGATTCATCTACCCCATCTTTGACAATGAATGGGTCTCTTATTTGGTGCTAGTACCAAAGAAAAATGGTAAGTGGAGAATCTATGTCGATTATCAGGAACTGAACAAGGCCACTAAACAGACCATTTTCCTTTGCCTTTCATAGATCAAGTGTTAGATGGTCTGGAGGGGAAAAAGTTTTTTTTCCTTCCTAGATGGGTTTAGCGGGTACAATCAGATTCAAATCAGCCCAGAAGACCAAGATAAGACTACTTTCACTTGTCCTTGGGGTACCTTTGCATACCAGGTCCTTCCTTTTGGTTTGTGTAATGCTCCAGCCACTTTCCAGAGAGTAGTATCGAGTATATTTTCTGAACTGGTTCATGATGCAGTGGAAATTTATATGGATGATTTTACTTCTTATGGCTCTAACTTTCACGAAGCTTTATCTAACCTAGGAAAAGTTTTGGACAAGTGTATTGAAATGAACCTGTCGCTCAGTCTGGAAAAATGTGATTTTTTTATGACTGAAGGGACCGTGCTAGGTCATGCAATCTCTCAACAAGGATTGTAGGTGGACCCCAACAAAATTTCCATCATCCAAAGGGTCCCAGCTCCTCAAAATGTGAGAGATGTCCGAAGTTTCCTAGGTTTAGTAGGATATTACAGAAGTTTCATTAAAGATTTTAGTAAGTTAGCCTCTCCATTGTTTGGTCTTTTGGGAAAATATTTCGAGTTCATATGGACTGAAAACTGTCAAGAAGCCTTAGATACCCTGAAAATAAAACTCGTGACTGCCCCAATTTTGAGAGGCCCAAACTGGGCCCTACCTTTCCCCATTCACACAGATGCCTTGAACAAAGCAATAGGAGCAGCCTTGGGACAGATTGATGAAAATTTACCTTATGCCATATACTTTATAAGTAAAAGCTTGTCAAAGGTAGAGTTAAACTACATAGTAACCAAGAAGGAACTCCTAGCTGTAGTGCATTCCTTGGATAAATTCAAACACTACATCACAGACTATCAAACCCTTGTACATAATGATCATGTTGCAATTAGGTATTTAATGAATAAACCAGATGTAAATGATCACATTATTAGATGTTTGCTTTTACTGTAGTAGTTTGATTTGACCACTGTTTATAAGTGTGGTAAAGAATATCTTGTTGCTCACTTTTTGTCTAGAGTTAATTTCCTACGGGTGAAGAAGGAATGGTGGATGATCAAATGCCAGGTAAACGCCTATTTTCTATCTCAGTACTCTCTCCATAGTTTGCTGATATAGAAAATTACTTGGTTTCATCATACTTCCCACCACACCTGTCCTCAAAAGAGAAGAGCAAGATCATGAGGAAGAGCACCCCTTTCACTTGGATTGGGGGCAATCTCTTCAAACTTGACCCAAATTAGATCCTAGTAAGATGTGTCAGGGAGGAGGATGTTTTTGACATTATCCTAACCTTCCACGACGGGCCTTGTGGAGGCCATTTTGCAGCAAAGAGGACTGCCTTCAAAATCTTGCAAGCAAGCTACTATTGGCTCACTCTTCATCAAGATGTGAAGAGATATACCAACCAATGTTATCAGTGCTAAGGATGGGGAAACCTACTCCAAAGGATGAGATGCCCATGCAACCTCAAGTTACCTTTGAGCCATTTGAGAAGTGGGGCATGGACATTATGGATCCTACCAACCCTCCTTCAAAACAGAGGAAATACATCACTGTGTGCACCGATTATCTCACAAAATGAGAAGAGACCAAAGCAATCAATGCAGTAATAGAGGAAAAAGTAGCTGAGTTTTTAAGAGAAAACATATTCTATAAGTTCGGGTATCCAAGAGAATTGGTCATAGATCAAGGTAGTGAGTTCATTTCCAATTTGATTGAAGACCTGCTCACACATCATAAAATCAAGCACAAGACTTCCACTCCTTACCATTCACAAGCCAATGGACAAGTGGAAGTCACTAACAGAGCTTTGGAAGGAATTTTGACCAAGGTAGTGAGTAGTAGCAAAAACGATTAGGTGGATAGACCAGTTGAGGCCACCTGGGCCTACAACACAACATGGAAGACCACCACATGGTTCACACCCTATGAACTGTTCTAGGATGGCAGCTCAATTGGACCTAGACCCAAGCCATGCACAGAGGGAAAGGCTACTCCAGCTCAATGGATTGGATGAAAAAAGATTACAGGCCCTTCTCCACATAGAGGTAGTCCAGCTTCAAAGGAAAATATGGCATGATAAAAATATCAAGGAGAAGCAATTCCAAGAGGGAGATTGGGCACTGCTCTATGACTCAAGATATAAATACTTCAAGGGAAAGCTGAGGACAAGATGGCTGGGACCCTACACTGTAGAAAAATACAATGACAATGGTTCAGTTCTGATCAGAACCATTGATGAGGAAGCCATCACCATGCTTGTCAATGGACATTGGTTGAAAATTTACAAGAAGCCCCTCTCTAAGCAAGAGTTCTTTGAACATCTAAATAAGATAGTTTTGGTAGTGGAGCAGGTCTCAGCCTCCACTCAACCCACTCATTGAAGAAGTATGAAAAAGAAAAATAATAAGGACTCAAGTGAAAACCTCCATGAGGCGCTTGAGTCCCATCATTGGGTTGAAAACCTCTTTTGAGGTAGCCCAATGATGACAAAAACAAAAAAGAGAGAGAAAAATATCCCTGGGAGAAAACCTCCATTGGAGGCACCCAAGTCAAGCAATTAGGGTGAAAACCTCCTTGAGGCACCCTAGTTGTCTTTCAAAAAAAAAAAAATAGAGAAAAGAAGGAAGAGGAAATTGACTTTTAAAATGCATTACAGGTTACAGGGGGGCCACAGGAAGCAAGAGAAGATGTGACAAAGCCTATTTCACCTCATCCACACTCTTCTCCATAATTTTTGACCTTTCTTCCACCTCAATCTATTTTTTTTCCCAAACATTGTGTATCCTACAAGAGGTCCTATGTGTTCTATAGGACGTTCCTATATAAATCATAGAGAGCTCGAAATGGCTTTTCAAAAAAAATTGAGGATCTGTGATGTTTCAAGAAGAGCATGTAGGCCATCCTACAGTTATCTACCCTGCTGGCCATCCATTCCACACCTGCACCACCTCACCATCATTGATTTTTTTCCTTCCTGCTAAAAAAAAAAAACACAGAAACCAGTTTTTAAAATGAAAAAATAAAAGGAGAAACACCTACAAATCTCACCTACAGCTTACCAAATACCTCCCCATCACCATCAGCATCTCTGGTAGCATCGTCACAACCCCCAGCACAAGAATCAGTTAAAAATTTCAAAGGGAGAAACAACTACGGGAGCTCCTGTAGGATTTCTTGTAGCAGTTGATCCCCTTACAATCAAGCCAAAATAGTAAAATAGGTGAGCCATAGGATTGAAGGGGACACTTGAAGCTAGATCCAGCTAGAGGATAATTTCACAAAGCAAAAAAGGCCCACATCACAGACCAGAAAGCATTCAACAGAGGAGATATGGGCATGCAACAACTGAAATACGAGCATGCAGCAGCAAAGGAACCAAGATGCACCACAGCACAAACATTCGACTTGTAGGTAAGTGTTTAACCCTCTCCTCTGTTGCATCTATGTAATTCAAAAATATGCATAAGAAAATGAGATGGTTAGGGTTTAATGAGAAAAGGTGGTTAGTTAACTAGCCACCCTCATCTAGTTAACTACGCTCATCCAGAGATGCCACCACACTTGTGCCTAGTCAACTCACAGAAAATCCAAAGGATAGGTAGTGGAGGTTATACAAACTTTGATGAACCTCGATGCAATGATGGGAAGTGATTGCGGGAAATAGTCATGAAGAGCCATGATGGTAGAGTAGTGGGGGTCAACAGTCCAAATCTAGCAACGTACCTTTTTGCCAGCTCACCCCATCATTGGAAATATCTCAAAGAAGACATAAGTATTCCTCCTTGAAACTCCTTCACCACTTTTTCTTCCATTTTGTCCTTGTCCACTTAGCTTCAGTAAGCTCTGTACCACCTCCATAACCTCAAAACCGTCGTTCTTTATCATTTTCAGCCATCTGTCTGCTATCGGTGTTCTACAAGAGGAGTAACAGGTTCTATAGGAGCACTACGACCAGTTCTACAGGAGGGGCAGTAAGCAGTTTTTCAGAAGGAAACACGGGGTTTTTACTCAAATTCTGGCTTGAAGAGGTAGGTTTTGTAAAAAACCACCATGAATATTAATATGTGCAAGAAATGATACATTTTTAAGGAGAGATTGAGCCTATAGAAGGAGAGGAATTCCATAAAAACAATTCTCCCTGTTTTCTTGAAAAAACACAGTTTTTATCTCTTTCCTGTTTCTTCCAATTTTTTTGCCTCCATCTCTACGTGGGTTGTTCCAAAAGGGTATAAGTAAAATGATAGGGGGATTCATGAGGAAGGAACCCACAAATTCAATCAGGTTCCATGAACATCCCGAGGTGGTAGCCATTTTCACCAGAGCAAATTGGATGCTATTTTTCGAAAAAATTCAAGGGTTTGATGAAGAAGTGGCTCAGGAGTTTGACCTTGCTTTAGTACCTCACTCAAAGACCCATGCCACTATTACTTTCAGAGGTCTCACCATGGAAATCACCCCAAAATTTAATAGTAGAGTTACCAACCTTCCCCTTGGATTACCTTGGAGCAAAGATGAAAAGCCAATGGGACAAGTTGCCAAGAAAACCTTCTTCCAACCAAATGAACATCCTGTAGAAGACAAAAATGGCATTAGAATAATGAGCATACCTTACCCTTGGCATGAGGTCAGTTACCAAATAATCAAGTACATTTCCTGTGAAGGGAGGTATAGCATATTTTACGGCTACCATTTTAGACTTCTCCGTGGGCTGAGATATGGCATGGACACTCCCACACCACAAAAACTCATCATCCCCTATTTTCTCCTGCAGTCCCTCATAGACATCAAGAATAAGTTGAAGGCATTAGGTCCAAATCAATTGGCTCACCATGGGTTAATTAAACTATTACTGGAAGAAGCCCTCCACACCATCACAATTCCCATAGCATGGGAAATATTCAGAAGCATGATAGCAGGAGATGATATAAAGGCCCTCACATACAATCACAGTACTTCTAAGAGTGAGGGGGAAGAGAAACAAGGGGAAGAAGGGGAGGAAACTGAGGAACAAATAGAGGAGGAAGACACCAAAATAGAGGAGGAGGAAACTAAACCAGAGGAGGAAGAAACCAAAACAGAGCAAGAGGAAACAAAACCAGCAGAGACAGAAACAGAGACAAAAGGAGATGAAAAAGGGGTAGAAAAGACAAAAGTGTTTCCTGAGACCCTAGAAAGGGAGGCAGAAGTTGTTCTTACTGCCCTTAGCGCCCCAGTTAAACCCAAACAAAAGAGGAATAGGTGAACATCAATGTACTTCAGGGCTTGGAAAAGAACAAGGATAAAAACACGAAAACCATTGCCATCTTCAACAGTGCCTATTGTAATTGAAAATTCACCAACTGTCAAAGGGGAAGAATCTCCCTCTAAACATACCATCACATATGAAAGAGGAAGTCCCATATCTTCGACCTAGAATGAAAGAGTGCAACTACACGACTCAAAAGAAACTCTACAAGAGGTACAGACTATTCTACAGGAGACCCTGACTAAGCTGCAGGAGACCGAAAAGCTTGAGAAAAGGGTAGAATAATAGCCAAAGGAGAAGGAGGAAACAAAAAAGACCCAAGAACCTGACCCCCAATCTAGTTTGGTCTCTTACTACAATCTTCTTGAGGGGGGGAAATTATTCCACAGAAATTTGTAGTCCCAGTTTTCTTTGAGCTGGAGAAAGAAAGAATAAGGAGCCATAGATGGATGCAAATCACCAAATCCAAGGGGTTAGAGGATACTGGCCACATGGAGAACCAACTTAGAGAGATGGGCAGGGAATTAAGTGTTGTAAGACATAGAGAAGCAATCAAAAGGACTCACTTGGAAACAGAAAATGAGCTGCTAAGAAGACAGGTGCAAGAAAAGGAAACAAAATTGGCATGCATGGCCAACTCGTCTACGGAGGCACTACAATGTAGAACACCAGCAACATCATATGGAGTATACCTCACAGACTAGTGGCTACAGTTTCAATTCAAGACATTGGCACAAAGAAGCACAATGCCTTTTTAGGGTTACAGACAGTTCATGGAACTATGTGACCGAATTTCAACAGAAGGCAAGGAAAAGATAGCAGAGTTCTATTTGCATAACATGGACCTTAGCGATATGAACCTATGGGATCCCAACGCTAGGCTAGGGGACCTATAGCTAATGGCCATGGCCTCCTAGATGAATCATGAGGAGAAAATGGCAACAAAAATCAAAAAGTTGATGGTAAAAGAGCAAAATGAACCCCTAATGATTAGAGTTGAGCCATCAGACCCCATGGCTCTCATCATACACACCAGCTACTTGCAAATAATCTTGAAAGTGCCCCTAAGTATATCAATGATCAGGCTCAGGCCATTGCACATTTTGAGGACATGGAAAGATTACTTGGAGATGATTGTATTCGTGCTTGTGTGAGGAGATGGAATACACTGCCACAAAGCTTGCAAATAAGGGAGTATCACTCCCCAACAAGGATGAAAGAAGCATTAAGGAGAGTGCCACTATACAAGCACTCTATGCAGAGTTTGAAGGTCAATTGGATTGGCCTCAAACTAAGTCCCCCACTTCTGCTAGGACTGCTAGAGGGCAGAAAAGAGGAAGAGAACAACAGCAGTGGGAAGAAGTGGATAGAAAGGTAGGATTCCATGAAAAATAAGAGGACCTCACATTAGAAGCATGGGATGTCAGGGAGGCCATTAGGGCTATCAAAGATGAGGAGATGGACTAGTTGCTCAGAGGATGAGAAACACATTTAGTAGGGGGTGATGATGAGCCCCATAAATGGGTAATTATATGAGCTCATTTTGCTTCCTAACTTAGCTTAATCCACCATTCTCATTAGGTTATTGAATGATTTTTATTATATTTATGCTAGTAGAGTGAGTTGGATTGGTCATTATGCCTTGAAGTTTAATATGTGCTTAACGCATATTTTTGGCCAATTTTGGAGACAAAGTCAAAGATTTAATGAACATTTGGTAGCAAATATTTGAAGAGGACAAGGGAGAGGATCTATAGGAGGGTGTCCCCTTCATTTATGACTCCCTACTTCAAATTCTCCTTCAGAAAGCTTAGAGCGCAAGCAGCCACATCAATGCACCAAGGAGGCAGCCGAGCAAGTGGAGGATAACTACTGTCTATCTCAAGTTTTGGGAGCCAAGCCTCCACGATTTAAGGGAGCTGTTGGGAGCTCCAGTTGTATAATTAGAGAGGCTTATGGCCTCATTAGTTTGTTGAATATTAGTCAAATTTTCAAACTTTTTTTGCAGTTTTGCTCTACTCAACTTCGAGCTCACTTTTGTGGACAATTTCATGTAATCTTACTGTTATTTTGATAATGAAGATGAGATTGCTTTTCAGCTAGCACTGAGTCACCTCAGACAGCTAAAGCTCTTTGGTTAGGGCTCAATCGAAGTAGCCAAGCACGTCTTGTTTTGTATTTATATGTTTTGTTTCAGTTTCTGAATTCATTGCTGTTAGATAGATTTCTTTCTTGGTTAAGGATATGTTATTTTTGGTGATTTAAAAGGTTGTTTCCATTTCAGTTTGTTGTAGCGGGTTGAACAGTGATAGAAAAAGATACAGAAAGACCATCAAAAAAGCCTTGGCCTCCTTTCTCCCCTTTGGGACCATGAACTGAGGCCAAGACCCTCTCGCTTCCACAAAAAAACCACAGATTTGTCTTTTACATAGGATTTCTAGTGTTGCAGTTTGTTAGAAGGTTAGTGCTTTACTGTAGATCCATTTCACCATGCTCATTTCTACCTTTAAAATGAATTTCCTTCCATGCTTTCTTTCCATATACCATTTTTCAGCATTTACTCTCTAGATCGTAATTTAGATTAGCTTGATGCATAGTTTCGTTTTTTGGTGTAGCTAGTTTCTTTGCTTTCTTAATCTCAGCATTTGATTTTTAGTTCTCTGGTAGTACATCTCAGCTCAAAATAATTCAGCCAATCAGCCACCACCATCTCCCTTTGACCTATGTTCCACAGGTCATCCAAAGTCCCTCACAAATCTGCCTTAATTTTTTGCACTTTTCTCATGCACTTTCCTTTCTTTCCTTGAACAAGTCCAACCATATTTCTCTTTCCTAATCCTTCTTTATAAACCATAGATACCTTACCACATCCTCCTATCCATCATATACCACTTCGACCCATTTTCCTACATTCAAAACCCTCTAAAACAACTCTTGGCATCCTCCTGTAGACCTCCTGTAGATCCCCTGCAGCCTCTTGTAGATTTTCCTGTAGGTGACTTTTTGAAGTGTTATTGCAAGAAATGCCTCCATGAGGCCACCTGGGACCTCCTGGTACCCCTCCCCACCTTCCTACACCTATGTAAACTCCAAATTCGCTCTCCATCACCACCTAATCATTGCCACATTCACAAACAAATCAATTACATGCATGACAATTTCACCTAAAAATACATAAAAATCCAAAAAGTTGTTTTTTCTTAGTTCCTTCTAGAAACCACTTGAGTAGATGTTGTGTACTTCCTAAGTAGGTAATGGAATTCATTTCATGTTTTTTCATCTCTCTTTCTACAAAAGTAGGATTAGTTGTTTAATTAGGCTTTGCTAGGTTTACTCCACATTTCAATCTTTTTTCTCTTTCTACAAGTAGAGTAGCCTCTGTAGACTAATATTTCCCTTCTTTCATCACATATAACACTTCTTCTGGAGTCCATAGAATTTGGCTTGAGCTCCTAGTGATCTTGCTAGCTGACCAAGTGATAGCCTGCAGTAAGAACTAGTACTTGTGCATACAACACTGTTGCTTCCAAGTTTGTTACGAACTACTGGGTTGATAAAAGTAAAGCAAGAATCCCAGGATTTGTCACATTATTGCTGCAATATTGGTGCTCACCAATCACCCATGCCTCGTAAGCGGTGTGATGATAGTCACCTTCCAAAAAACAAAAAAACGGTCACTATTCACTTCGCGCTGTATTTTAAAAGGAAAACTGTTTTGCGTGTTTAAAATGCCAAATGTTTAGTTTTCTTTGTTTTTGCCTGTTTTACACAATGCAGCCTCATAATGCCTTTGCATCCATTAAACCATGGCTTCACCCTCTGATATGCCCCAGACTCCTTTCGATATCCTTTGAAAGCTCAAAACATCCATCACGACCTCCTCTATCACCATGCTTTTCTTAAACGTTTTTGTATTTTTTATGTAAGGACTGTTGTTCAGGTTTATAAACAACAAGCCTGCATAACAGTTTGAAGACACAATATGAAGATTTATTGTTGAAAAAACACAGTAAAACCTAAAATGCATAATCAAATTTACTCAGCAGGATCAAAAAGAGTTACATAGTTTAAAGAAGCCAGATGAAAGATCAAAATGAAGGAATTGGCCATTGCAAAGGATTCAAACAATCAATCAGCCTAAAGGGAAAAATATTCTACAAAAAGACATCACAACCTAAATAAAGGGGACAACAAGAGGCAGTTCAAACAATTGCACCTATCTTCTTACCATGAAGATCTTTCTTTTCCTAAAAAATCTTAATCTGTTTTAGGATCTTTTATTAAGTTCCATTACTATATAAATAACTCTTTTCTTGAGTTGTAAATGGTTCAGAGTTCAATATTAATAGTTCATTACTTATAAAGTCTTGACTGTTAATACTAATTTGGACCTAGAAGCCACCTTTGAAGGAAGCTTTTGTAGACACTTGATGTGCTCAGTCTTTCTGGAACCTTAATACAAAGCAAAGGATTCAGAATTTGGTTTCACACAGTTTTTATTATCTTGTAAGTTTTTCTAGTTTTCAATCATCATGTTTTTCTTCATATGCTTATGAATTATAGAGATATCTAGGTAGGAACAATTATTGTTTCAATTGATTCCTATAAGCTCATGAAGTGATCATCTATTAAAAGATTTGATTAATGCAACTGTCTGTGCAGCTAATCCCCTCTAATCAATAAATCGTCACCATCTTGTGTAAGGATTAAGTATATTGCCTTGAACCTTTCGAACGTAGTTTAGAAGGCTCTCCAACTTATGATTGTTTTGTTTTACAATCTGGAAACTATGAAAATCATATCTTTTGTTGTTTTCTACTCACCACTATTTTTGATCTATATCATTTTGTAATGCTTTATAGCAGCCCTTTGCTGTGGTATTAATATAACCCAATGGAGTAGTTACCTCAATTCTACATTTGTCTTCTTTCATTGGTATTCCAAAACTAAAACCAAAAACTCTCAAAACAAATTATTTTAGATGCTCTGGCATTGGTGGCCTGACCCACTACTAACTCAGAGGAAGAACATCAGACTGGCGCCGTTGTCGGGGGTTTGAATTTCATTAAAGTTTCCCTTGGGACAACGATATTCATTCATTATTTTCCTTTAAAGGTGGTTAAAGGTTTAGAAAGGTTAAAATCATTCACCTTGGTGATGCCACACACCCAAGTTGGCACCTTATAAACATACCAGATCTCGTTCAGAAGCTAACATAATTAAACCTCTACCAGATCCTGAAATGCTTCTGAGAAAAGCTAGTTCTAAAAGGGGACACCACCAATCATCTTCTTCTTCCTCTTCTGTCATACAATCTGAATAAGTAGAATCATTTGACCCCTATACTAATATACCATCTAATCCTGATTACTCCCGTTTATCGCCTAGGGTTGTTGAACTTCTAAATAAATGAGTTGATTTTAAGTCAGCATATCTTATTCATTCATTAGAATCTCACCCAATACCCACACTACCTCTAGGATCACCTAAAACTAAATATAAGTTGGGTGTTAATCTACAAGAATATAAACCCATAGATTTTATATCCCCTAGCACCTATCATTTTCCTTCCATTTTTGACTGACCTAAAGCTTCTTCTTCCAAATAATTTGAGGAGACCTTTTCTATATATTTCAATCCTCTCTTTGAAACAAAAAAAGGTATCCCTTTACAGGTCCCAAAGTTAGTTCTTAGGACTCCTTTGAAGTCTTTCAGGAGATCTCCTCCTCCTTCACCTCCAACTAGTTCATCAACTCCTAAATCACCATCTTCTTCCTCTACTTCTTCTTCATCCTCTACATCCACACAAATTCCACATACTCCATCAAAACGACCTCATACACCTCAAGCATCTCATATACCTCAAGCACCTCATACACCACCTGCTATCATGGATTTCTGACCTATTGTACAGGCTAGATATGCTGCCTTAGTCTTACCTAATAACCTTGATGCATTCCCACCTGGATACTTAAAATACCCTCCCAAGTACAATGGAGAAACTAGTCCCTCAGCTAAGGACCATCTTCAGGATTTCCTTGACTTTGCTGATAACATGAATATTGAACAAGAAAATGTTTATATGAGATTGTTTGTACAGTCACTTGAGGGAAATGTGAGGATTTGTTTTAGGCAGTTACCAGCAGCTGCCATTAGAAATTGGGAAGAGCTTACAAAAATATTTAAAAATCAATGGGGTGTGAAAAAGGATCCTCTTTACTTCCTCACAGAATTTGAAGAGCTTAGAAGGAACATTGGTGAGCCAATATCAGATTTTATCAAAAGATTCAATAAACTTCATCACAAAATGCTTGTTGATTGTAAGCCCCATGTAGCAGTAGCTAAGTCTAGATTTTCTAAAGATTTTGACGATGACTTTGTTGTTATGCTATGAGGGAGAACTTCAAGAACTCTTGAAGATATGCAAAAAAATGCTATAGAAGTAGAAGAAAATAGGGTAGCCTCAACTTCTTTAAAACTTAAGGAAGAAAAGGCCCAAAGGAAACTTAAATATGTTCAAGAAGCCTCTAGTTCCTCTAAGACTAAAGCAGAAGACCCAAAAATAGATGAAATAACATCTCTTCTTAGAAAGCTATCAAATAGGATTTCAAAGATTGAGACCCAACCTAGGACAATACAACAAACAGTTACTAGGCCCCAAAACCAAAATCAAGGTCAGTATAAAAGAAATCCACCACTACAAATTCTTCAGAGACCTAGTAATGATCAACATGTTCCTACTCCTCTACTGATAGATGACCAATAGCATGATGATAATACTATGACAATTACTGAAGGTATTAATAGTATGGATTCTTCTTCTAATCAAAAAACCATCATTCCTCTCTCACGACAGAATCAAGTCCAAGAAGATTAGGAATCTTCACAAGTCTCTAAATATCATGCTTTCTCTGAATGTCCAATTGCAGAATTAAACAAAAGGTATGATTCTAGGCCTAGGCCTGGTCTTAGGAGACCTCCAAAGGAAACTTCAGTAATTGAAACACGTACCAAAACTGTTGAAGGTCAAACAACTCTTATTCAGCCCTTAGATCAGTCAATTGATACTACCCAAGCTAGTAAAAACATTTTGACTGCATTTAATGTTGAAAAAGAATTAGAGAGGGTTAAGATCACAATTCCACTTTTAGAACTTTCTAAAATCCCTAGTTACAAAAGCCAAGTCACAAAATGGATATAAAATATGTCGGTTGATGCTGAAGGTGATGTCATAAGTTTGCAAGATGAAAAACCAGCAGTATTTTTTGGTGTTGGGTTGTGTTATATTCTTTCCACATACTTAACAGGGGGTTTGAGGGGTACCCGTATCCCCACTTTATGGGGTCCGGGGCAGCGCCCCGGAAAATTTTGGTCTTGGACCCTATGTTAGGTTGGGCAGACCCACCTATGGTTTTGTGCATGATTTTCGCACATGTTTTTTGGACGCGATGGTTTTCAGTCCATGGTCTTGGATGCTTCGGCATGTATAAATATGTATTGTAACATTGAAAGGAACATAATGAAAAATCAAGCTGGTAGTCTCGGTTTTGAGATCAGGTGGGAAATCTCTATGTATATGTGTTTTATGTGTTATGATCTCGCATTTTTATTTCTCCTGTGATTTAGAATTCGTATTCAAGTAATTTCTGTACGGGGTTAAAACCTACATTTGGTATCAGAGCTGTTTTGGATTCAAGGGGACGCCTATTTTTCTGAGGGGTTTCGCTCGGGCCTGTGGTAGACCCTGTTCAGTGGGAGATCTGCGAGATCGATTCTGGTGGTGAAAGAAGATGGCGAGAAGCGGAAAGATAGAGATTGAGAAGTTCAATGGTCAGAGTTTTGAGTTGTGGAAAATCAAGATGGAGGATATGTTGGTGGATAAAGATTAGTGGATCACGATAGACCCGGGTACTAAACCAACGGGAGTGACCGATGAAGAATGGAAGAAGTTGGATCGGAAGGCAAAGAGCACAATACGATTGTGCATCTCAGATTCAGTATTACTGAATGTATCAGGGGAAGCTACGACAAAGGCTTTGTGGGACATGTTAGGGACTTTGTACCAATCTAAGTCTCTGGTGAATAAACTGTTCCTCCGGAAAATGATGTATAACGTGAGGATGAAAGATGGAGACTCGGTGATAGAGCATCTGAATGCATTTAATGCTATGGTAAGTCAGTTATCATCTGTTGATATTAAAATTTCAGATGAAGATAAGTGCATCAGTTTGTTGTGTTCTCTACCAGATTCGTGGGATAGTCTGGTTATTGCAATAGGTAGCAATGCAACTGCTTTGCATTTTGATGAAATAGTCTGAGCTTTGCTGACCGAGGAGATGAGACAGAAAAATATGGACAAGTAGAATGGTGATGCCTTGTCTGTACGAGGACGGTCCCAGAACAGAAACAAAAATAAGTCATCGAGTGGGAGATCTAAATCTAGAGGGAGATCTAAATCTCCAGGAAAACCTACAAAGGTGGTGTGCTGGAAATGCGGAAAGGAAGGGCACTTCAGAAGGGAGTGTAAATCTAAAGCTCCTGATAAAGGAAAGGGATTTGATGATGCTCCTTCTGCAGAGGCGAAAACCACCTCAGATGAAGGTGGGGATGTGTACTTGGCTTCTTCAAGTACACATGTAGATCATGAGGCATGGTTGATTGACTCAGGTGCATCCTTTCACTTCACTCCCCATAGAGAGTGGTTCTGCGAGTATGAGACATATGATGGTGGTGATGTCTTCTTAGGAGATGATAGGAAGGCTAGAATCATTGGTCGTGGAAAAGTAAAGTTGAAGTGCAAGGTGGAAGGGTTAGAACCCTTTCGGGTGTTCTGCATATTCCTGCATTGGCCAGAAATCTGATTTCTGTAAGCAAGTTGGATGATGCAGGTGTAAAGACAGTGTTCGAGAAGGATACCTGCAAGATGGTTCAAGGAGCACTGGTATTGATGCGAGGAGTTTGGATTGGAACTCTGTACAAGCTGTAAGGTAGCACTGTTGTTTACGGGTGCAATAGTTCTATGGTTCCTGAAAATGGAGCAGAAAATCTAGTGGTCTCTGGACAAAAGACCATGTTGTGGCATCAAAGGCTTGGACGTATTGGAGAGAAGGGCCTTCGAATACTTCATGGTAAAGGTATGGTAGAAGGTATGAGTAATAGCTCTCTGGATTTTGATTTCTATGACAATTATGTATATGGGAAGCAGAATCGGGTGAGTTTCGCCTCTGGTGGTAAGAGGACGAAACAAATATTAGAGCTTGTGCACAGTGATGTGTTTGGACCTGTGAAAGTTTCATCACTACGTAAGTCTGTGTACTATGTATCATTTATAGATGACTTCTCAAGGAATACATGGATATTCCTTAAGAAGAAATATGAAGTCTTTGATAGGTTTAAAGAATTTAAGGCTCTGGTGGAAAATCAGACAGAGAATAAGATAAAGGTACTGAGGACAGATAATGGTGGAGAATTCTGCAGCAAGGAATTTGAAGAATTCTGTAAGAAGTGTGGTATAGCACGGCAGAAGACTAATCCATATACACCTCAGCAAAATGGAGTCGCAGAAAGAATGAACAAGACATTATGGAAAGGGCAAGAAGCGTGCTCAGTGGTGCCAGGTTAGGACAGGAATTCTGGGCAGAGGCGGTGGATACTACATGTTACCTGGTCAACAGGTCACCTTCATCAGCGTTGGATGATAAGACTCCACAAGAAGTATGGACTGGTAAGAAACCCTCTCTTTCACATTTGAGGGTATTTTGGATGTGATGCATATGTACATGTTCCAAAGGAGAAATGAACCAAGTTGGATAGTAAATCTGAAAAGTGCATCTTTATTGGGTATAAGGATGGTTTAAAGGGTTATAAG
>APFE030569437.1:590-10887 GCA_000404065.3 Pinus taeda
CACAGAAGGTGTTCTGGGTTTAGTTTTTTGTTATTGTGGATCTGGTTATCTGGGTGACTTACTGGTACTTGATGATCATTTGATATTTATGGATCTAGTTTGAAAAATTATGAAAAGTGGTCCTTGAAAGAAAAGAAGTAGGGGGTTGTAGCTCCCTTCCAGGAGAGACTGGAAAACGAGAGAGAGTTATAGCTCTCTGCAGGTTGCAGCCTGCATACTGGTAAAGGACTGCACCAGTACAAGACCATTGTAAAAGGAGTTTCTAATTTTAAAAAAGATAGAGACATATTGCAGCAGGTGGTTTTCACCCACATTGGGTTTCCACCTTATATCTGGTGTTCTTTGATGTGACTGTATGTTTTTCCTGGTCATTATTTTATGGTACTGATATGCAAAAATAATTCAAAGTGTAAATAAGGAAGATTTGTTAAAAGAACTAGATAATACTGATTCACCCCCCCCTCTCAGTATTATTTTCAACATTCCATGTGTTACACGTCATTTTTTCACCATTAGGAAAATGGTCGTCAATCTGTATCTTTTGATATCCATCGAAGTGTTGCAAAGCATTCCCTTGCAAGGCTAGATACTAAACAATCACAAAGAGAATGAGAATTCTAGATTACATGTTCTAAAAAACTATTTTTGAGTACTTGTACAATTCGCTAGCCAATTTATGTGTATACACAAACTTGACCATTAAAGTTAGTGCCAAAGTGCACTTTGTATTCCAATTTGGACTACGCACATGATCAAGTGCTTAAAACTTTGTTTGAAAATCAAAGTTGTCAGTTTGATATGGAACCTAAACAACCACGTAGTGCTCATCATCCAATGTGGACTACGCACATGATCAAGTGCTCAAAATTTTGTTCAAAAATCAAAGTTGTCAGATTGGTGTGGAACCTAAACGACCGCGTAGTGCTCATTGTCCTAAATCTAGCGCAACTCATTTTGCATGAAATGGACATGGTATGCTCCCAAAATGATTTTCTCTTTGTTTTCCCATACATGCGAATTTGTCAAAAAAAATGAAGCAATACTGCACAGTCAGCAGTCCATACTATTGACATGGAAAGATGACTATGTGCTGACAAGGCTCCTCTGGTGAATGGTAGAGTGCTAAGTGGCAGTTTGATTGGTCCAAGATGGTGGGTCTTCATTGGGCATAGTGTTTTGGTGGTGGCCAATCATAGGCTACCATGTGGCAGGGCCACCAAAATGGATCGAAGGTTCGAGGAGCATTACATGGGGTCGAAATTGCAAACTTGCAATAAACACCAAGGGCCTACACTAGTCAGGCTATCATATGATTCTTAACCTATATTGGTGTTTGATTGATAATATAGTATGGTGTAATGGCATATGGGAGAAGGGGTTCAGGGTCTAGCCCCAGCACTGGTCACCACTAGGAGGTGTGACCACAGGCGAGAGGCTATCCCCATGCCCCACCATTATAGCCTTAATCGTTAACAAACAATCACCACGGCAGAGGAAAACATGTGACCGTGAAACCATAACCGCACGGTTCAAACTATGTATTGATGGGAACTCCAATGAGGGTGGGAGTTAAGGTCCCAGAACCTGGTCCTCTTCTGTCATATGACCTCTTAGGAGTGGAGTGGGGGCCCAGTCGATAGGGACAGGGTGTTGGCCTTAGCCCCTGGGCACGTGGCTCCCCATGTCGCCCCAAATTTGATAATTAAAGTTGCGGCTAGCTTTTAAACTGCCTGACAAATTTACCCTGAAATCAGCAAAAATGGCACCTGGTCAGTGGAAATCCAGACGAAATTGTGGGTTTGTGCCAGAATTTGTGGTGTTTGTAGAGTGAATAGTAGCAATGCTTAGGGAGATCATAACTGGGTGATTTTTTACCAAATTAGGAGTAGGAAGTGGCTATACATGAATTTTTGGGCATTCTGGTGGAACAGGTTGCAAAGCTGTCTGAGAATTTTAAATTGATGTATTCAGAATTTTGAGCATAATAGAGATGGCCAAACCATTGGAAGCTAGACCAAGGAAACGTAGCCCAGGCGGGGTGAACTCCTGCATCATGTGCTATTGTGATACTATTTTGGTGATGTTCATGTTTGTTATATGTTGTTGTTCAGTAATTATTTTATGTTAATTTGTATATGAAATTTACATAAAAAAACTCAAAAACTCATGTTAAAACATGCAATTAACCTCATGAATCCTTAAGCTGGATTACACTGTCAGATTACAAATACTACAAACTGCGCCATATAATTCTATCGGTTCCGTAATCTTAATGCCTTGTCGCAACCCTTCTCTACCGTCAATCTTATCCTCGATTCGAAGGCCACACTCCTTCCCAATCAATAGACTTGCCCAATGCATTACAACCATTGATCAAGATCCGCTTGATCCAATGCTCTACAACAATTTTGGGTGAAAAAGTTACGCGAGGGTTAACGCCTTTTCGAATCTGATGGGCATTATAAACTCCCAACTTATAAAATTTTGGGTCCACCCCTTACGGTTAACGCTCGATCAACTTACGGCCTGATATCTGTTGGATGACGAGCTCTTTAGATCCTACAATCCAGATCGATACCCATCTTCTATCTTTTCCAGTACTTAGACTTAAACTCCGTCGTTGTTCTTCTTCCTGAACTGATGGACCACACTTGATATCACTTGATCACAATCGGGGATTTCTTAAGGCCCTCGTTCACTACTCCTATTTCTTTCCTTCGATGCGATATATCAGAGTGATCACACTTCACAACACTTCAAGGCTAGTTCATTTCTCTTTCGATCTAATCGTGTCTGTTGATCCTAAAAATCCAACGGATTCTGTGCAATAATACTTTATTCTTTCACCTTTCTCTTCACTTGGGTTTCTTTTCATCGTTCTTCAATGTTTCTTGTGTGTTTTGTGTTTCTTTGGTGTTCCTGGTCCTTCACTATTCTACTGAACACTCCTCTTGGCTTACCTCTATGAATTCTTTACTCATGGACGATTCAACCATTACATGGTTCTACGATTGTTCAACGCCCATTAATATCCTCTATATCTTCTCTTCCTCTGTGGATTCACCTTGACTCTTCCTGTACACATATTTATACCAAATTCCAATTCAATCATCACTCATCATTTAACACTCGAACCTACATTCAAACTCAGAATTGAGTTGATTATATTAATAAATATAAACAGTGAGTACAGAATGAGATCTCTGTCTCTCTGGCCTGATGTTCTGATATCAATGGCCTCTATTTACACTCTGCCCATAGGCCTGAAACCACATTCTAGCTATCTATCTAACCTCTCTAATTTCTTACTTTCTAACCTCTGTCTTTGCCTTTTAGGCTTACATTTATACAAGAGGACTCTAAACCAATTCTTGGTTTAGATCCATTGATTTTTTAACAAAATCATAAAATCTCTTCCTCATCCCTAATGATCCTCTCTAATCCATAAAATCATGAACTAACTCCTAATTTGAGTTTTACAATTAAATCTCAAATCCTCTCATCTCTCAATTATCCTAAATCCCTCATGTTCTCCTACATTCGATAACATTTACAAATATGCCTCACTATATTCAATTAAATTATATTTTCATTAAAATCTCTCAAAATCCTAAATAATTACATTAATTCACACTTATGAGACCAACTCCCTTGAAAACACAAAACCTCTATGTCTACTAAAATACAATGACATTATTGGGTTGAATGCTCCTGCATCAGACTCCCAAAGTAGAAAATTTTCATGATCTCCTGGTCATGTGTCTTCATAAGTTTATAAATAACCTCCAGGGTCCAAAACTTTAGTTTGTAGCCTCCCAAATGCCTTGCACTTTTGTTGTTGTTGTACTTCTGTTGTCTTCTGTTTCAACTTCCTCTCCTTGTCAATCAGGTTCATAATCTGATTGATCATGCTTCTAGCTACTGTCATTCTCCTCCATATGGACTATTTCATCATCAATTGCCATAATTCTTCAATCTTTGTCTCTGGTTCATCCTTGGACTGGTCCATATTCTGCCACTTAGTGCTATTTCTTTCTCTCTATTTTAGGTTGTTGCTGCTCTCCACTAACTCTTCAAATTGGTATTGCTTACTTTCACTTTGTAGTTGTTGGTTTTCTTTTTCTTCTACTTTTTCTCTTGCTACCATTGTAGACATTGCTCTTGCCCTTGCTCTGACTTTTTCTTCCTCCGTTTCATCCTTACCCTCTTTCATGATTATTTCTGTCTGCACTGAATCATGACTTTCCAGTATTCTCTCCAGCAATTGAGCATCTCTGTTCCATGGATTAAATTCTTCCATAGAAACTTCTTCTTCCATTTTTGCTTGGTTTCTTATCTATGCTAAATTTCCTCTAGCATCTGCAACTAAACCTACACTCACAAAACACTTGTTAAAATAAAAAACATAAGGCTTCTGTGCCTTATCTTACTTTCGCAACAATTCAGTTTACTGCTCTGTTTCTTTCTCCTCTATCAGCACATCAATATGTTGTTTTGAATTCTCAAAAGAATTCATGATACTGTCAGCTAGTATCTCCTACACACCATCTATTCTAATGATGTCTTTCTGTCCCTGTCCATTGTAGTGAACTTCTTCATTCTCGTTCAATTCTTATTTTACAACCTGAACACTTACTTTTTGGTCTTCTAGCATTTTTTCGAAAAGACTTAACTCATGCCACAAATTTTCCATCTTGCTTGGAATTTCTCCCAACAGTTCTGTACAATCCTCACTATCTTCTTCTTGGTCACAAGCATAAATTCTTGTTGAAACTAATTCTTCATTCTTGATTATAATAAAATTCTAATCCTCCATCCCTTTGATAGTTTTAGATGTCTGTCCATCACTCTCCCTTTGATCATTTAAGAAAATCAATTCCTTGTTATCCTCTTCAATAGAAAATTTCTTATCATAGGACATAACTGTCTCATCTCTACTGAAGATATTTCCTCCATTAAGCATGGAATTTATGATGTCTTTCTGTTGTAATAAATCAACTTGATCTTCTTTTGAAAGGCAGTCATCATCATACTTTACCTGGCAGTTTTCAGCGTTATTCAAGACATTTCCATAAAATGGTTTGTCTTCTGCAATACATGCATTCATACACAACTTGTTAGTTGTAAAACCACAAGACCTCATGATCTCATCTGATGATTCAATCACCAATTCCTCCAGCTGTTCCAAGTCCTTTACATGTCTTAGAAATATTTCAGTGGTCTTCTCCTCAATCTCATCAAGTCCTTTACTTGATTGCTTGATATCCTTCCCTACTTCCCCTTTTAAAACAAAATTTATATTCTGCCTATTTTCCTCCCTTTTTATGTCAATATCAACAAATTGTCCTTCTTTACATGTTTCACTTGTAAACATAGACAAATTATTAGATTTAAATTCATCAAACCTTTTTCCCTCACTTGAAGTTTAAGTTTTCAAGTCTTTATCTTCACCCAGAACTTGACCCTGCTCTGGTTCACAAATGGATACTTCCATTTCCAACTTAGCTTCTCTGATTTTTACCATTAGCCACCTTAATTTCCTTAGTTGTATCCTTCTTTGCACCTTATGCCACTTCACTAGCTTCTTCTTTAATACCCAACCTTATCTTGGACTTTCCTCTAGTAGCATTATCAATACATCGAGTTGTTCTTTCATCTGTGAAATTTCTTTGTCAATTTCCTCTTGACTCATCCTCTTTCCATTTTCCTTGGAATTCTCTTTCTTCATCTTTCTTCCATTGTGGTATTCCTTAGAATATCTGCTATGACTATTAGTAGCCATCTTCTTCTCATCTTTCTATGAGTTCTTCACTCATTCGCCATGAGCTCCACTAAAGCCTCTGCAACAACAAGTCCTCCTTGTTGCAACTTACCTCACCAACCTTTCCTCTGTACTTGGTTTTTTGGCAAGCACTCAGTTATCTATCTCTAGAACCTCCTTTGTGCACTTCTCTCTACTTCTTCTAGGCTTCAACTCATCTGCACCTTCTAAGAACACAACTGTCCTCTTGTATTTCAATCACCATGAAATACTTGGTTCTGACCACTTCTTCTTTCACTTAGAAAGTCTTACTAGATTCCTTCATTACCTTGGAAATTCAACCCACATCCTTTGTGGAATTTCCTTTATGATCTGCAACAATACCTTTGCAGTAACAAGTCTCCTCCTTGCTACATATGCCTCACTAATCTTCTCTCCTTTGAGCTCAGTCTTTCAGCATCTCTCTGGTTCTTTCCTCAAACCTCTTGCTTACTAACAATATAATCCAGGTGGACATTGGTGGCCACCTACCAAGTCCACTTGGACCCTCACCATTGTTTCTCTCAACATTTTTAGTTTCCTTAATTGTAGCACAACTTACTATTTTTAGCAGTTTTTTGGGTCCTCAACTTCTGGAGCCATTTTGAGGCCCTAAACAATGTTTTTCATGAAAGTTGAGAGTAAAATGGGTCCATGTACTAGTGTTTCTCTTCCAAAAGTTGTAGCCCTCGGATAGATCTTTCTAATGAGATATTGTGCATATCAAACAAAGATCATATGCCAAAGTTACAACCCCAAGAAGTTGATGTACCAATTTACCCAAACAGGGGACACAATTTGGCGTTTCAACTTCTAGGGTTAGGCTTTTGGATGTTTACGGCTTTCCATTATTTCTCAACAATAAATAGGCCTTCAAACCTCATTGTAAGATAGTTCAGAGGCATGTAGCCGCTACATCTCTTCTCAGAGATAAGCTACCATCGCCCTACCTAGTTTATTTCCATTACTATTTGTAAGCATATTTCAATATTTTACATTAATGAAATGAAGTATTATTTCCACTGCATATCTGTGTTTATGGTTATCTCTATAATTTGTTGCATTCCTGTTTAAATCTGGATCAGTGGTATCATAGTGGTTTGCTTTTCTCTGTTTTTCTTTGCATGTCCTCAACGAGGTCGGGATATAAGGAGCTAGGGCTTGAACTAGTCAAACCTTTGCAAGACTAGCCTCGCAAATCCTGATGGCCTCCCATGGTGGATGAGAAGAAAGATGAGGGGGCAGGAGATCCTGTCAAAATATTTCCCAAAGAATCCCTCGAGCAACAAAGGAATGCTATGATGGAAAACTTTTCCCAGATCCTTCAGCAGCTACCCAGAAGCGATGCATCGGCTTCTATCAACTACTCGGGAAATGCCACGCCCTTTAAGGTACAAGTTAATTTTGAAATCCCCATATTCGAGGGTAAGATAGATGCAGATGCCATAGATAAATGGTTAAAAATTCTAGAGGCTTATTTTTTTGTTCATGAATTTTCGAGTCAAGAAAAGATTGTTTTCACTCTTCTCAAAGCAGCCCCCCACTTCAAGGACTAGTGGGAAACATACTGTGAGAAAAAGGATGAAAATACTGGCTCACTATTTTCAACTACACCCACCTGAAATTCATTCTGGGATGCCATCAAGGAGCAGTACTGCCCTATCGGAAGCTATGAGGATCAATACATAAAGTGGACCACGCTGTGGCAGGGAAGTGACCAAGACATGCCGGAGTTTACCAATCTTTTCCATACCCTTCATAAAAAGTTTGGTATCAAGGATTTGAAGCAACATTTGATACTAAAATACCATGGCTTCCTGCACAAGTACATCCAAGAAGAAATAGAATTCTTGAACATCTCCTCGATCGACACAACATACTGATATGCCATCAAGGTCGAGCAAAAGTTTAAATAAAAGAAGTGAGACTTTGGATCTATGAATCTAAGGCAAGGGAAAGGTGCCCCTAAAGCACAGAACAAAGGACAAAGCCAAGGTGGGGCAGCCCAAGACAACCCGCCAAAGTTGCAAAAAAATAACAGTGCTGCGAAGCTGAAAAAGGACATGGGAAAATGGTGTCAGTTCCATAAGATTTCCACTCACAACTCAAGTGAGTGTCGAGACAAGCAGTCACTAGTGGCTGAGCTAAAATTTTTAGAATCAGATGCATGTTCTGACTCTAAGTCAGAACCTAACAAGGGGAATGACAAAGGGAAGAAGATTATCGATGCGGAGCCCAATGCCACCATTGCCACCACGAAGATCCAAAGGAGGAGGAGCATCTCTCCCACTCCCAGATGTGGGTAAAGGGCTCCCCGTTACAGTTCATTATCGATAGTGGGAGCCAAAATAACCTCATTTTGACAGAGGTCATGAAGCGGTTGGGCCTACCAACCACAGCAAATCCACAACCGTACACCATTGGGTGGCTTCACCAAGGATGGGATCTTCACGTGAGCTAGCAGTGTCGCCTTCCATACAACATCAAGCCCTTCACGGATGAGGTATTGTGTGACATTGCCCCCCTTGAAGTTTGTGATGTATTATTAGGACAACCATACTTGTGGAAGCGACATGCTGTGTATAAATCATGGCCTCGTGTTATTATTGTTACATTGGGAAATAAGTTGTACAAGATATCGGAGGTAGCACCGCCTACCGCCATCTATTTGGTTACTGCAAAACAATGTAGTAAGTTCATTTCCAAAATCAGGGAATTTATTTTCCTGATGATATGCCCTCAAGGAAAGACGAAGATGGTGGCCATGACCTCCAGACAGGGCCCCTGCGCATGACAACTTCAGATTGACAAGGTCGTTGAGGAGTACGAGGACATCTTCACCTCCCCCGTAGGGTTCCTCTGCACTGTCAAGTCAAGCACTCCATTGATCTTACCCCAGGGGGGCCGCTACCCAATGGACCAATCTATCAACGCTCTATTTTGGAGAATGATGAAATCAAGAGGTAGATTCAAGAGCTACTGCAGAAAGGTTACATCCATCCGAGTTCATTGCCTTGTGGGAGCCCGATCGTGTTGGTACAAAAGAAGTATGGGACTTGGAGACTTTGTATTGACAATTGGGTGATGAACAAGATCACTATCCATAATAGGTACCCGATCCCATAGATTGATGACCTCCTAGAACAATTAAAGGGGGAAAAATATTTCAGTAAGATCGATCTGAAGTCAAGATATCACCAGGTACCAATCGAACCCTCTGATGTGTGGAAGACTGCTTTCAAAGCCAAGGAGGGCCTTTTCGAATGGTTAGTTATGCCTTTCAGATTGACAAATGCTCCCGCAACCTTCATGAGGCTAATTGATCCAGGTGGATGTTGGTTGCCACCCACCTATCCCATTTGGACCCCCACAATTGTCTCTTTCAGCTTTTTCAGTTTTCTAAATTGTAGCACAATTTACTATTTTTAGCAGTTTTTCAGGTCTTGAACTTCCGGAGCCGTTTTGAGGCCCTAAACGACGTTTTTTGGGAAATCTGGGGGAAACATGGGTCCATGGACCAATGTTGCCCTTCCCAAAGTGGTAGTTCTCGGATAGATCTTCCTAACGAGCTATCATGCGCGTCAAACGGAGATCGTATGCCAAAGTTACGACCCCGGGAAATTGATGTACCAATTTACCCAAAACGGGGCCCACAATTTGGCGTTTCATCTTCTGGGGTTAGATTTTGGAATGTGAAGGGTTTTCCATGGTTTCTCAACAATAAATAGGCCTTTGAGCCTCATTGTAACATAGTTCGGAACAGTTCAAAGGCATGTAGCCGCACATCTCTTCTCAGAGATAAGCTACCATCGTCCTAGCTGGTTTATTTCCAATTCTGGTTGTAAGCATATTTCGGTATTTTCCATTAATGAAATGAAGTGTTATTTCTGCTGCATCTCTTTATTTATGGTTATCACATCTCTGTGTTTATGGTTATCTCTGTACTCTATTGCATTCCTGTTTAAATCCGGATCAGTGGTATCAGAGCGGTCTGCTTTTTCTCTGTTTTTCTTTGCATGTCCCCAACGAGGTCAGGATATAAGGAGTTAGGGCTTGAACTGGTCGAACCTTTGCCAGACCAGCCTCGCAAATCCCGACGGCCTCCCATGGCGGATGAGAAGAAAGACGAGGGGGCAGGAGATCCTATCAAAATCTTGCTCGAAGAAGCGCTCGAGTGGCAAAGGAACGCGATGATGGATAGCTTTGCGCAGATCCTTCAGCGGCTACCTAGAGGTGACGCACCGGCTTCCAGCAGCGACTCTGGAAACGCCACGCCCTTTAAGGTACAAGTTAATTTTGAAATCCCCATCTTCGAGGGTAAAATAGACGCAGATGCCGTAGATAAATGGTTAAATCTGCTAGATGGGTATTTCTCTGTTCATGAATTTTCAAGTCGGGAAAAGATTGTTTCGCTCTTCTCAAAGCAGCCCCCCACGTCAAGGACGGGTGGGAAACCTACTGCGAGCAGAAGGATGAAAGTACAGGCTCACTATTTTC
>APFE030569437.1:10984-27525 GCA_000404065.3 Pinus taeda
CCGCACCCACTTGGGATTCATTCCGAGATGCCATCAAGGAGCAGTACTACCCTGTCAAAGCTATGAGGACAAATACATCAAATGGACCACACTACAGCAGGGACGAGACCAAGATGTGCTAGAGTTCACAAACATTTTTCATACCCTTCGTACACAGTTGGGTATCAAAGGTTCTGAGTTGCATCTGGTGCTCAAATACTGCGGTTGCCTACATAGATACATCTAGGAAGAGATGAAGTTCTTGAACTTCTCCTCACTCAGCACAGCATACCAATACGCTGTCAAAATTGAGAAAAAGTTCAAACAAAAGAAGCGAAACTTTGGATTTACAAATCCAAAGCCCAAAGGACAAAGCCAAGGCGGGGTGACCCAAGACAACTCATCAAAGCCACAAGAAAAGAACAACACCACGAAGCCAAAGAGGGACACAGGAAAGTGGTGTGAGTTCCACAAGAGTCCCACTCATAACACAAGTGAGTGTCAGACCAAGCAGTCATTGGTGGCCGAGTTGAAGGCTTCCGAATCAGATACATGTTCCAACCTTGAGCCCGAACCCGACAAGGGGAATGGCAAAGGGAAGAAGATCATGGATGTGGATCCCAACGCCATTGTTGCCACTGCCAAGATCCAAAAGAATGAGCCCGAAGAGCCAGAGGAGGGGGAACGTCTTTTCCACTCACAGATGTGGGTGAAGGGCTCACCGCTACAATTCATTGTCGACAGTGGTAGCCAAAAGAACCTTATTTCAGCAGAGGTCATGAAGCGGTTGGGCCTACCAACTACACCACACCCACAACCATACAGGATTGGGTGGCTTCATGAAGGATGAGATCTCAAAGTTCGCCAGCAGTACTGCCTTCCCTACAGCATCAAGCCCTTCACAGACGAGGTATTGTGTGATGTTACACCTTTGGATGTTTGTGATGTACTACTAGGCTAGCCATACTTGTGGAGGCGACATGCTGTGTATGAGTCAAGGCCTCGTGCTATCATTATTTCTTTGGATAATTCATTATACATGATACCAGAGGTAGTCCCACCTACCACTACCTCTTTGATCACTGCTAAGAAAGGCAGCAAGCTCATATCACAGACTAGGAAATTCATCTGTATGGTTCACTCCCAAAGTAAGGGGAAGATCGTTGCTACATCCATGACCCTCGCAAAGGGTTCCTCCACACAGCAGCAGTAGCAAAGGGATACGGTCATGATAGAACACAGGAACAACTTCTCCTCACCCATAGGGGTACCACACAAGTTTCAGGTGGGCAACAAAGTTTGGTTGCATCGACAGAAAGAATGCCTTACCAGAACCCATCAGAAGCTCAGACCACTCCGAAAAGGTCCTTACAGCAGTACCAAGGCTATGGGGAATAATGATTTGGAGCACATCATTCCTCCATTCCTTCGCCTACACCAAGTGTTCAATGTGGACCATCGTCGACCATGCTTCCCACCATTTCTGGACACATCAGAGATTGTAGAACAGCTCACCAGCGACCCAACTCAACAGAAGCTTCCTCATCTCAGGGAGAAACTCAATGCAATGGGGACCATTTCTTCCTAAGTGGGGAGGAATGATCCAGGTGGATGTTGGTGGCCACCAACCTATCCCATTTGGACCCCCACAATTGTCTCTTTTAGCTTTTTCAGTTTCCTAAATTGTAGCACAGTTTACTATTTTTAGCAGTTTTTCGGGTCCTGAACTTCCGTAGCCATTTTGAGGACCTAAACGACGTTTTTTGGGAAATCTGGGGGCAACATGGATGTATGGACCAATGTTTCCCTTCCCAGAGTGGTAGTTCTCGGATAGATCTTTCTAACGAGCTATCATACGCATCAAACGGAGATTGTATGCTAAAGTTACGACCCCGGGAAATTGATGTACCAATTTACCCAAAACGGGGCCCACAATTTGGTGTTTCATCTTCAAGGGTTAGGTTTTGGAATGTTAAGGGTTTTCCATTATTTCTCAACAATAAATAGGCCTTCGAGCCTCATTGTAACATGGTTCAAAGGCATGTAGCCGCGACATCTCTTCTCAGAGATAAGCTACCATCGCCCTAGCTGGTTTATTTCCATTTCTAGTTGTAAGAATATTTCAGTATTTTCCATTAATGAAATGAAGTATTATTTCCACTGCATATTTGTGTATATGGTTATCTCTGTATTTTGTTGCGTTCCTGTTTAAATCTGGATCAGTGGTATCAGAGCGGTCTGTTTTTTTCTCTGTTTTTCTTTGCATGTCCCCAACGAGGTCAGGATATAAGGAGTTAGGGCTTGAACTAGTTGAACTTTTGCAAGACAAGCCTTGCAAATCCCGATGGCCTCCCATGGCTGATGAGAAGAAAGACGAGGGAGCAGGAGATCCTATCAAAATCTTGTTCGAAGAAGCCCTCGAGCGACAACAGAACGCGATGATGGACAGCTTTGCCCAAATCCTTCAGCGGCTACCCAAAAGTGACGCATCGGCTTCTAGCAGCTACTCTGGAAATGCCACGCCCTTTAAGGTACAAGTTAATTTTGAAATCCCCATATTCGAGGGTCAGATAGATGCAGATGCTGTAGATAAATGGTTAAATCTTCTAGAGGGTTATTTTTCTGTTCATGAATTTTCGAGTCGGGAAAAGATTGTTTTCGCTCTTCTCAAAGCAGCCCCCCAGGTCAAGGACTGGTGGGAAACCTACTGCGAGCAGAAGAATGAACGTACAGGCTCACTATTTTCGGCCACACCCACTTGGGATTTATTCTGGGGTGTCGTCAAGGAGTAGTACTACCCTATCAAAAGCTATGAGGACAAATACATAAAGTGGACCACGCTGCGGCAGGGAAGGGACCAAGGTGTGCCAGGGTTCACAAACATTTTTCATACCCTTCGCACACAGTTGGGTATCAAAGATGCTGATCTCCATCTGGTACTCAAATACCGCGGCTGCCTACACAGATACATCCAGGAAGAGATGGAGTTCCTGAACATCTCCTCGCTCGGCACGACGTACCGATACGCTGTCAAAATCAAGCAAAAGTTCAAACAGAAAAAGAGATACTTTGGATCTACAAATTCGAAGCCCAAAGGACAAACACAAGGCGGGGTGACCCAAGACAACCCGTCGAAGCCGCAAGAAAAGAACAACACCACGAAGCCAAAGAAGGACACAGGAAAGTGATGTGAGTTCCACAAGGGTCCTACTCATAACACAAGTGAGTTTTGGACCAAGAAGTCGTTGGTGGTCAAGTTGAAGGCTTCAAAATCATATGCATGTTCCGACCCTAAGTCAAAAACCAACAAGGGGAATGGCAAAGGAAAGCAGATCATTGATGCAGAGCCCAATGTCACTATTGCCACCGCCAAGATCCAGAAGAATGAGCCCGAAGACCCAGAGGAGGGGGAGCGTCTTTTCCACTCACAGATGTGGGTGAAGGGTTCGCCGCTACAATTCATTGTCGACAGTGGCAGCCAAAAGAACCTCGTTTCAGCAAAGGTCGTGAAGCGGTTGGGCCTACTGACTACACCACACCCGCAGCCTTACAGTATCGGGTGGCTTCACAAAGGACGAGATCTCAAAGTTTGCCAGCAGTGTCGCCTTCCCTACAGTATCAAGCCCTTCACATATGAGGTATTATGTGATGTTACACCTCTAGATGTTTGCGATGTACTATTAGGTCAGCCATACTTGTGGAGGTGACATGCTGTGTATGATTCAAGGCCTTGCGCTGTCATTATTTCTTTGGATAATTCATTATACAGGATACAAGAGGTAGCCCCACCTATCGCCACCTCTTTTATCACTGCCAAGAAAGGCAGCAAGCTCATCTCCCAGACTAGGAAATTCATTTTCTGTCTGGTTCGCTCCCAAAGTAAGGGGAAGATCGTTGCTACATCCATGACCCCCACAAAGGGTTCCTCCACACAGCAACAACAGTAAAGGGATACGGTCATGACAGGACACAGGAACATCTTCTCCTCACCCATAGGGGTACCACACAAGTTTCAGGCGGGCGACAAAGTTTGGTTACATCTGTAGAGAGAACGCCTTACCAGAACCCATCAAAAACTCAAGCCACTCCAACATGGTCATTACACCAGTACCAAGGCTATGGGTAACAATGCTTTGAAGCATAGCATTCATCCATTCCTTCACTTGCACCGAGTGTTCAATGTGGACCATCGTCAACCATGCTTCCCACCATTTCTGAACACATCAAAGATTGCAGAACAACTCACCAGAGACCCAGCTTAGCAGAAGCTTCCTCATCTTAGGGAGGAACTCAACGCAATGGGGACCATTGCTTCCTGAGGGGGGAGGAATGATCCAGGTGGATGTTGGTGGCCACCCACCTATCCCATTTGGACCCCCACAACTATCTCTTTCAGTTTTTTCAGTTTCCTAAATTGTAGCACAGTTTACTATTTTTAGCAGTTGTTCAGGTCCTAAACTTCCAAAGTCATTTTGAGGCCCTAAATGACGTCTTTTTGGGAAATATGGGGGCAACATGGGTCCATGGGCCGATTGCCCCTCCCAAAGTGGTAATGCTCGGATAGATCTTTCTAATGAGCTATTGTACTTGTCAAACGGAGATCGTATGCCAAAGTTACGACCCCAGGAAATTGATGTACCAATTTACCCAAACAGGGCCCACAATTTGGCTTTTCATCTTCTAGGGTTAGGTTTTGGGATGTTAAGGGTTTTTCCATTGTTTCTCAACAATAAATAGGCCTTCGAGCCTCATTGTAACACTGTTCAGAGGCATGTAGCCGCCACATCTCTTCTTAGAGATAAGCTACCATTGCCCTAGCAGGTTTATTTCCAATTCTATTTGTAAGCATATTTCAATATTTTACATTAATGAAATGAAGTATTATTTCCGCTGCATCTCTATGTTTATGGTTTTCTCTGTAATTTGTTGCGTTCCTATTTAAATCTGGATCAGTTGATCCGGGTGAATCTTGGTGGCCACCCACCTATCCCATTTGGACCCCCACAATTGTCTCTTTTAGTTTTTTCAGTTTCCTAAATTGCAGCATAGTTCACTATTTTTAGCAGTTTTTCGACACCTGAACTTCCGGAGCCGTTTTGAAGCCCTAAACAGCTTTTTTGGGAAATCTGGGGGCAACATAGGTCCATGGACCGATGTTGCCCTTCCCAAAGTGGTAGTGCTCGGATAGATCTTTCTAACGAGCTATTGTACGTGTCAAACGAGATCGTATGCCAAAGTTACGACCCCGGAAAATTGATGTACCAATTTACCCAAACAGGGCCCACAATTTGGTGATTCATCTTCTAGGGTTAGGTTTTGGGATGTTAAGAGTTTTCCATTGTTTCTCAACAATAAATAGGTCTTCGAGCCTCATTGTAACATGGTTCAGAGCCATGTAGCCACCACATCTCTTCTCAGAGATAAGTTACCATTGCCCTAGCTGGTTTATTTCCAATTTTGTTTGTAAGCATATTTCAGTATTTTACATTAATGAAATGAAGTATTATTTCTGCTGCATCTCAATGTTTATGGTTATCTATGTAATTAGTTGTGTTCCTGTTTAAATCCGGATTAGTGGTATCAGAGCTTTAATGTTAGAAGCAAGTGCAAAGAAATATATTGTGCTTAAAGTTTTGACACATCCAACAGTGGACATTCCACCTATCACCAAAAACAAAAGCTTTAATGTTAGAAGCAAGTGCAAAGAAAATAATATAAAGGTGAATTTAAGCAAATGCTTCGATGTCCAAAGATAATTGAGGAAAAAATAAAGAATGAAGCTTTGAAACAATGTAATAAAAATTAAAACAAGAGAAGGAAGACCTTGAGAAGGAATTTGAGAAGAACTTACAAGAAATGATAGTTAAAAAAAAAAATAGATAATTAATAATAATAATAATCTTGAAGAACCTTAATCAAAGGTGTCAAAAAAAAAAAAATTAAAAAAAAAAAAAAGGTTAAAAGATGAGAATTAATAAATTAAGAATAAAGTTAACAAATCATTAATGAAGAACTTTCACTTCTAAAGAATCATAATCAAAACCTACTTATGCAAATTAAGAAACTTAGGAATCATAGGAAGTTGATGGAAAACAAGTTAGAACAACTTTTCAAAAAGAAACTATCAAAGTCTTTAGATGTAAAATCAAATTTGAGGAGAAATGAACAAATACATACCTTACCCATATCACTACTCAAGAAGGTGCAAATCTATTTGAAGGAAAAATTCAAATGTTGAAGTATAAATGATGGAAATTTCAAGCATAATTACTAACAAAAATTCAATGATTAACAAAACAATATTGGTGCATGAAGAAGATATAATACCAAAATAAACCAAGGAATCACTAGAAATACATTAAGATAAACTCATGTTATAAAGACACCTTATCGACATTCTAGTCACAAGAGAAGGGACCTTAACAAGTCAATGTACCAACATGTTGTCTCTACTGTAACGCCCTCTAAAAATTTTGATATATTCAAATTTTGGAGCTTACCCTTTATCATGTGAAGTGTTCTTTTGGTCGTCAAGTGTCAGTTCATGTTTCTGCACATGTTCTACATATTCATGTTCCTTTTCAAGTGTCATCACATCTTCAAGGATAACAATAATGCACTTTAGGGTCATAGTACACCTCATGGTCATAAAATGATACTTTTGGTTGCAACTATATATATGTGGTCTATTATACTTGGTGAGTGTTTATGAACTAGTGTTTTGATGTATACGTCTTGGTTTTGAGTCATGTCTAAGTTATACTAATGGTTTGATATGTGTCGGAACACTTCATTTTGCTCCTAACTCAATGTGTTTTTCAAGGTTACATCCTCCCAAACTTAGACAATTTTCTAACTTTGCAAACCTACCCTATAGGCCAGGAGAGCACACTACACACTCTCAAGGCTTAGTGGAGCCCCCTTGTCCGTTGTGACTGTGCCTCACACCAAGAAAGCCTTCCTCCAACACAACGCACTCTTAGTCATTAAGGCCCTCTCACTCTTGCTTGTTCTTGTGCCTAGTCTTAGACTCTGCCTCCCAGTTGAGCACACAATGCACTCTTAGTAGGCAGTGAGGCCTCCCTTATGCCTTGTTCATGCACCCTACACCCTCCTTGTGGCCCTGACTTCCCTTCCAAGTGCACACACAATCTTAAGCAATAGTCATGCACCTTGTCTCTTATTGTCGTGCCCTGTACCCTCCATCAGGCATCCTCCTCCAGTTGAGCGTACAACACATCATCGATGATTATTGTAACCCATCCTTGTCTCTTACAAGTAAGTGCACCTTATGCCCAAAACCTTCTCTCTCTCCTTTGGTGCATGATGGATCCACAAAAAAAATAATAATTATAATAATAATAATAAATTAAAATAATTAAAATTAAAAATTAAAAAATTAAAAATAAAAATAAATAAATAAAATAAAAATAAATCAAAAATAAATAAAAAAATAAATTCATGAAACATGATAAAATAGGAGATTTTTGGGCTAATGTTTTCTTGCCATGAGTGATCTACTTCTACAAGTGTTCAATAGAGCATGGAAAAGATCTGCGAGGAGATATGTTGGACATTGTTGCCCAAGGAATCATTCTAAAGACAAAGGTGCCATGTTGCGACATATGAAAGAACAATGGATCCTGATGATCAAAGTGACTCATGAATACTTTGACATCTTTCAAGACCCTTTATAGGGTAGATGGCTACAATAATGCAAGATTTGTTACAAATATTGAAGACATAGTAGCACTATCATCACTGATCAAAGAAATTTTTGTACAAGTCACCATGAGTCCAATTCATCAATGTTGTTGACTTGTCATGTTGTCGTCACATGATGATGTGTCAATTATGATGTAATATTGTAAATTGTAATATGTGGAATTCCATAAGTCATATATGGAAAAAAGAGCCACATGAAGAAGTCCAAAAGTCTCATAGGAGTCCAAACGTCACCTAGAAGTTCAAAACTCATAGAAGTCCAAAGGTCATATTAGAAATCTAAGAGTCATGAGGAAGTGCAAAAGTTATGAGGATATGAAAGGTCATTCCATTTGTTATAAAAGATGCATGATTACTCTAAGAGAGGAATTTTAACCTTGGCTTCTCCATTCAAGCATCAAAGAGGAAGATAGCTCTTTTGGAGAGAAAAAAGCGGCTTAATGCTCCATTGTTGGAGCTAGTGGCATTCATTGTATTAATGTATCTTGGAACTTTCGCCTAATATTTGAAGCTCTTTTGAGCCAACACATTTTCATGCATATATTGTGAATGTTTTTCAACTATTCTTTGGATGTTTGCGGTATATTTTGGTATTCACATGTGCTAAACAAATTGAACTATTTGGGTGGCTTTGATGATCATCCCATTAAATATGTGTTGTATTGGTTTTCATTATCGTTACATCTATGTGAAATATTTCGCTTGATGACTATGATTGTTTCTTAGGATATGTGTATATTTACTAGATTAGTATTAAGACTTCTCTTATAAAGGATCACTTGTGCTTCCTTCACATGAAAGAACCTTGATACATATTACAATTTAACATTTCACAAGGCATACTAGCTTGTTCATTCAAAAGTACATGTGTATATTTTGGTATTCACATGTGCTAAACAAATTGAACTATTTGGGTGGCTTTGATGATCATCCCATTAAATATGTGTTGCATTGGTTTTCATTATCGTTACATCTATGTGAAATATTTCGCTTGATGACTAATGATTGTTTTTTAGGATATGTGTATATTTGCTAGATTAGTATTAAGACTTCTCTTATAAAGGATCACTTGTGTTTCCTTCACATGAAATAACCTTGATACATATTACAATTTAACATTTCATAAGGCATAGTAGCTTGTTCATTCAAAAGTACATGTGCATTGTTCTCTTGTGCTAATAGTCGCAGCTAAGGAAAATATTTAAGTAAATGGAAATCGGGCCATACTTCTGGATGAGACTCTTATACCAAACGGTGTGATGTATAATTGGGACTTCATATCAAGGAGATCCCATGTATGTTGGTGGGTCTAATACCAACAATACAACATCACTCAGATATATAATAAATAAATAAATAAAATAATCCTATCTTCCAAATAATATTAATACTCCCACTATGTTATTTAAAGGGTTCAAGAATCTCAAGATATGGGACAAGGAGAAAGTAAAGGATTTCAATCAAAGGTTTATCCATTTATTGAACAATTTCCCTATAGATATTCAATCGCACAATTTAATTACGACATATTATTATACAGCTGCATTTCCTACAAATATTTCCATGGTCATTAAACGAGTTGCAAAAGAAACTTTGGCTTTGAATTGTGCCGAAGAAATAGTTGTCGAGAAAGACTTGCATTCTATTGGAGTCATTAAAGACCCAAAATATTCTAAAGACTCCAAAGCCACTAGTAAGAAAACTCAAGCCTATTCTACTAAGGCTAAATAAAAAGATTCATTTGATATGGAAAGCCTAACAGACCAAGCCTTTGAAATCACTCACTAATGAGGTATTTGAATTAAAGAAAAGTTCAAGTGAGGCATCTACCAATAGTAAGTCTTTTAGGCCCTTTCTCTTGAAATAAAAAAACAATAATCAATCATCTAAGTCTGCTCAGAGCTCTAATTTTGTATTTAGTGTTGAAAGTTGGGGTATGGATAACTATTGCACCTTACATTCGGAGAAGTTGTCATAAAAGACATGTCCCCAATGGAATCATAACATGCCTGCTATGATGGCTAACTTTGTAAATACGTTATTAGCAAATGAGCAGCCTGAGCAGGGTGAAGAAGCAAATGAACCTACCGCAACTAAGGAAAGTATAGGTGTTGGACATTTAGCTAATCTTTTCATGTCATATATAATGTTGATAAAAAAAAGTGTTGAAGAACAACCAGTGAGTGAAGCTCCTCCTCAACAAACAAAGGAACGATATAATCTCAGGAGAAAAGGACTTCCAGAACAAGTTTGGAAGTGTTCCTCCTCCTAAGAATGCTTCCACGAATAACAAGAACAAGTCCATCATTCCAAAGGCTTCTAATAAAGCTACACCTCCTGATACTTTAGCACAACATGTGAAGCTTGAAAGTATTGATTATAACATTGTTGAAGATATGAAAAGAGTTCATTTTGACATCTCATTCTTTGAGCTAGTGAAGATTGTGGGACAGCATGAATTAATCATCCAAGCACTTTCATCATAAGCTCTAACAGGTAATGAAGTTTCTGCTTCTCAAATTTTTTCTAGTAAGACTCATGATGTTCTCGAATTTTTAATCAATGTTGTTCATTTGAATCCAAATACTCTTTTCCCTTTGTTCCTTTTAAAATTAGAAATATTAATTAGAATTTTCACAATTGTCTTATGCATTCGGATGCATCTACAAATGTAATTCCATTATTTGTTGCTAAGAAAATTAACACTAAATGAGAAAAGACAAATGCATGAATAATACAGCTGGACAGATCATTGTTCAAGGAAATTAGTGAACTCCATAATGTTATTATCTATTTGTCATATGACCAAGGAGTTCACTAATGCATTAATATTGTTATTGTGGACATTTTGGAATCCTATGGTTTGCTTCTGAGTAGAAATTGGTCCAGTAAGCTACAATGGTATTTCTCAACAGAGTGGACACATTTATGGCTTCCTTATAAGGGTAGAAAAATCACATTCTAGTAGAAAGTGAGCCTTACATGAAGTACACCATGACACCACTTAGAGGGACATAATGATCTAATTGGCCTTGTAGACATTATTTTTGAAAATTGTTTCTTGGAAGTCAATCACAGGTGTTACCAAGTGCAACCATCACCCATCTCATTTGATACATAGTTGGACCTCCTTCCATGTCCAACTGGTCTGAATGAACTTTGCAATATAGATGTACATACTAGTAGTGTAGGAATAAGCCCAACGACTTACAATATGTGGAACTTATACTTTGATGGTTGTAAGAAACAAGGCGGTTTTGGGGATGGTTGTATTATTATCTACCCTCTGAATAAAAGGTACATTATGTCATGCCGCTTGGAATTCAAGAGCACAAACAACGTTGTTGAATATGAAGCATTTATTTTGGGATTAAAGAAATCCATAAACATTAAGGTAGAGGTACTTAAGATAATTGGTGATTCCAAGATCATTGCGCAACAAGTACAAAATACCATTCATTGTGTTTCACCTACTTTGAAAAACTACCAACAAGAGGCATGGTGACTTATTTCATCTTTTAAATCATTTAATACTATTTATGTTCCTAGGATTCATAATGCCACCATAGATCCATTAGCCAATGCAACTGCCCAAATGTCACCATTGAAAGATGGTTTTTCTATTGAAATTATTTATGAGCCATTTGTGCCTAATAATGTCACTAATTGTATTCAATGATGACTAGCAGATACTAGGGAAAATTTTAAGGATGGAAATTTATCTTGAAGTTTAGAAACCTTGGCGAATCTTGTAGTCCATTATATGCAATCTATAAAATGTTTGACAATATTTTTGCAAAAATATTCAAATTTCAAATAATTTTATACAGACTCTATATAAAATTTTGGCGATTTTTGTAGAAATTCCCACTGTAGGTCACCTGATAATGCAATATACTAAAGCAAAATACTTGATCTACTTCTACAAACAAACTTGTGAAAGCTTAATCGATTTTGAGCAAGATCAAATAGAACACATATAACAGAGAATGAGAAATAAATCACTCATGAACACAGAAGAATACTCTAGGGAAAGCCTCAGCGAAAAACTCTGATCTCTATATTATCATACAAGTGGAAATATGTCTGGATTACACAAAGCTTTAGCTCACAAGCTATCCAGCTCTCAGTACTATCCCTCAATGTTGCTCATAGACTGAATAGGCATAGCATATGCCTTCCTCCAATCCTCCAAGCCACCTATTTCCTTGTGCAGTTTCTCCTAGGTCCTCTGGTTGCCACCTGTGTGAATTCACCTCTCACACAACTCACCAAACTTGGAAGTAACTGTGCAATCTCCAAGGAATGAATTCCTTCTGTATGCAAGAGATATCCTCAATGGAATATTCCTGCAACTGATAGTACATTGTCCCATCATCTGATCTCAACTGGGTCTCTGACTGACTGACATGCATGAGTTATTTATGAGAGAATGTTCAGTTATCTGAAGTGTAGTAGTTACATGCATGCATGCATTAACTATCTGAACTCACAATCAGTTCCACAAATTGTTGGAACTAATCTAACTGGACTTAACTCAGTTAACTGAGCTAGCTAATTACAAATCAAAGTACAACTCATCCTGATCTCCTTAATCAAGGGATAACTTCCTCAATCAAAGGGGAAATTGTTGCATGTCTTCACAAAGACTTCATGTTTGATTTTCTACAAATAATTAACTCAAGATGAATTAATTAATTATTTTACAAACAGCTACTAAAATCAAATTCGAATTTTAGTTCAGGGACTAACTAAAATTGGAATGTATCCCGAAATGCTATTTATAGCAGTGCTATTTTTAGAACTTCTATTTTTAGCATTTCTTGTTGCAATTTTCAACACTCCCTCTCAACAAGAAAGGGATTATCTATCACCCCAATCCTGTCTCTGTGGAACTCAAACTTGCATTTTGACAATGCCTTAGTCAAAATATCTACATCTTGTTCATCGATCGAAACATACAGTAACACCATGATTCTCTTCACCACATAGTCTCGAAGATGATGATACCAGATATCAATGTGCTTGGACCTGTCATGAAATATTGGATTCTCAGAGAGTTTGATACAACTCTGATTATCGCAGTAAATCATATTTGGATCCATCCTCTGACCAAACAATCCAACTAGAATCTTCCACATCCAAATGGCCTCACATGCTGCCTGACTGGCAACCGTGTATTCAGCCTCTACTAAGCTAAGTGCAATTGACCTTTGTTTCTTGTTGTACCAAGAAACTGCAGCTAAACCAAGGTTGAAGATTCCTCCTGAAGTGTTATTTCGGTTTGATGGACTCCATGCCCAATCTGCATCTGTGAAGCCCTGAAGCTTCACTCCCTCTGTCCGTTTGTACCACAATCCATACTAAGATGTGCCTCTCAAGTATCTCAACACATGCTTTGCCGCCTTCCAAAACAACTTGGTAGGCTGAACCATAGCTTGACTCAGTTGGTTCACCGCAAAGCACAAATATGGTCGTGTGTTCACTAGATACATCAATGAACCCACAAGCTGCCGATAAATAGTAGCAGCTACTACCTCACCTGAAGTAGCATCCTCCTTCCTCCACTTACCAGCTAGAGGAGTCTTCATGGGCTTGCACTTCTCCATGTGGAATCACCTAAGTAACTCATTGGCATACTTGCCTTGAGACACAAACGCTTCCCCATCCTTCTGCCACACTTCCATGCCTAGAAAGTAGTGCATAAGACCCATGTCTTTCATCTCGAACTCTCTTGCAAGGTCCTCTTTGCAAGACTTGATCAACTGATCATTACCTGTCAATATCAAATCATCAACATAAAGAACAATGATCAATGGCTTACCTTCTACCATGATGTGGTAAAGGTTCGCATCTGCTTCACTCTTGGTGAAGCCCAACCCAGTGAAATAGTTGTTGATCCTAGTGTACCAAGAACGAGGTGCTTGCTTCAGCCCGTACAAAGCTCTCTTGAGTTGGCACACATGTGACTCACGATCAAAGGACTCAAATCCTTCCGGCTGCTCAATGTACACCTCTTCCTCAATCTTCCCATTGAGGAACGCAGTCTTCACATCCATCTAATGGATCTTCCAACCCATCTAAGCTGATAGTGCCAACATCGATCTGATAGATGAGTACCTTGCTACAGAAGTAAAAGTCTCATCATAGTCGATCCCTTCGACCTGTGAGAAACCATGGGTAACAAACCTTGCCTTATGTTTCTCAACACTGCCATCAGCTGGTTGCTTTACCTTGTAAAGCCATCGGGAACTCACCACTGACTTGTTCTTTGGTCTTGGGACAACATCCCAAACACAGTTCCGAATGATGGAGTCGTACTCCTTCACCATAGCATCAACCCAGACTAGTTGCTGCACTGCTTCCTCGAATGAAGAAATTTCAGTCTCTACACACTCCCCAACCAGGGCCATGTAACCAGTGTACCGCTCAGATGATCTCCTCAATCTGCACTGAGAGGATGGTTGTCCCACATTCTCTCTCACATTCATCACCAATCTGTCAGCTTCCCTTGAGTGTTTCCGTCCATCTCTGGAAGACTCTGCACGAGTGGATGTCTCCACTCCCGGATCCTTTGTATGCGCCTACTCCGCATCAGTCTGAGGCTCCTCCTCCTCAGGAATTAAAATTTCCTCCTCTACAGACAACTTGAGCTCCATCTCAAGTGATACTCGCATGGCTTTCTGCTCGTCGAACTTCAGATCTCTGTGTAACATTGTCCTCTGACTGGTAGGCAAGAACACCTGATAGTTGTGGGGTGTATCAATGTACCCCACAAGTATCCCCAATTCAGCTATTAGATCTAGTTTCTTCCGGGCATCTTTGGTCACATGGAAATAAACCAATGATCCAAAGATCCTGAAGTGACTCACATCTGGTCTCTTCCCAGAAAAGGCCTCCATTGGTGTCTTCATTCCTAGTATACAATGTGGGCTTCTGTTCTACAAGTATATTGTTGTATTGCATGCCTCAACCCACAAATGAAGTGGTAGGCTTTGGTCATGCAACATCGCTCGAGTTGCTCCCACAATTGATATGTTCTTCCTTTCGGCTACCCCATTCTACTGTGGGTTATGGGGTGTCGTTAACTCCCGTTTAATTCCTTCTGCTATGCAGAAGTCCTTAAATTGTTGGGAGACATACTCTCCACCATTGTCTCTACGCAAGGCCCTTATTTTCTTTTCAAATTCTTTCTCTGCCAAGGCTTTAAACTCACAAAACCTTGAGAAAGTTTGATCCTTCTTCTGCATAAAGTAGATCGAACCTCTACGAGAAAAATCATCAATAAAAATAACATAGTACCTTTGTTTAGCGGTAGACGCTGTAGAGAATGGCCCACACACATCTATATGAACTCGCTCCATGATTTCTCCAGCTCTACTATCTCGATCTTGAAAGGAAGATTTCGCATACTTACCCAAGGTACAACCTTTGCATGTATCCATTTGCTACAGTTTTCCCTTGGGAAGTCCGGTAGAAATCTACTGCATGATCTTCAAGGCCCCATGGTGCAAGTGGCCCAATCTTCTATGCCATAGCTCGCCAACATCTTGGCTCTGTACCAACTCTACTTTGGAACTCAATGTGGCATAGTCGTCTACCTCCAGCTTGTAGGGATTCTTTACTCGAATCCCAATCCTCTTGGTCTGTCCAATGCCAATATGCCTCAGGAATTCCTTTCCTTTACTAAAGACTACATCATAGCCTTGGTCTTCCAGCATAGCGACAGACACAAGATTATTCTTTAGACCCGGAACATACTTTACATCAGTCAAAGTGAGAGGAGCTCCATGCTCCCTCTGAAACACAGCCATACCTTCACCTGAAACACGGTACTTTCCATCATCGCCCATCTCGATCCGCATCTGGAGGTCCTTCTCCTCTAAGGTACTGAAAATATTCTTGTTGCCACTCATGTGGAATGAAGCTCCATTGTCCATGTACCAAACACACCCCACCATCGATGAAACCATACATGCGATGAGGGTGAAATCCAATTCGAACTGTGAGGCCAGTGCCTCACCATCTGATCCCTTCGAGGATCCTTTCTTGGATTTCTTCTGTGGACAATTCGTAGAATAATGGTCGACCTCATGATAATGAAAGCATCACACTTTCGATTTTTCAATCTTCTTCCCACCATGGGAAGAATTGGATTTGGAATAGGATGCCTTCCCTTTCCCTTTCCTCGCTAAGGCTAGATTTTCTTCATCATCTTGCTTTGATGAAGATCCATCTTTGGTGCTTCTCCTTATCTCCTCCTGCATCAGATCTGACCAAAGTCGTTCCCAATCTGGTGGTTTCTCTCTTCCATTTACCGAGCCTTGGTAGCTATGCCAGCTCTTAGGAAGACCGAGGAGAGCAAGACTCACCACGTCATCATCAGCTGTCATGATCCCTACACTTCCAAGCTCATCCCTGCAGGTGGTGAGCCTGTACAGATATGTAGAGATCATGTCGCCCTTTTCACTCTTGATTTTTTGAAGTTTGTCTTTCAGCGCTAGCTTCCTCTGATCATTGTTGTTCTGATATAGATCCTTCAATGTTTTCCACATTGAAAACGGTGTCTCCTTCCCATGGAGACTCGAGCCTATGTGGTCTCGAACACCCTCCAGAAGGATTCTCCTCGCTCTAGCCACACATTTCTTCCATTCCGCCAATTCTCGAGCATTAGCAGCTACTAGCTTGGGGACTTCTTGATCAATGAAGTCCTTCAAATTGTTGTCCTCTAATACCGCTTCCATGCAATCCTTTCAGGATATATAATTCGAGCTGCCATCAAGGGCATACTCGAGTCTCAAACCGTTGAACGCCATTGGTGAAATTTGAGATGTGAT
>APFE030569437.1:27910-39338 GCA_000404065.3 Pinus taeda
AACACAGAAGAATACTTTGGGGAAAGCCTCAGCTAAAAACCCCGATCTCTGTATTATCATACAAGTGGAAATATGTCCAGATTACACAAAGCTTTAACTCACAAGCTATACAGCTCTCAGTACAATCCCTCAATGTTGCTCATAGACTGAATAGACACAACATATGCCTTCTTCCAATCCTCCAAGCCTCCTATTTCCTTGCGCAGTTTCTCCTGGGTCCTCTGGCTACCACCTGTGTAAATTCGCCTCTCACACAACTCACTAAACTTAGAAGTAATTGTGCAATCTCCAAGGAATGAATTCCTTCTGCATGCAAGAGATATCTTCAATGGAATATTCCTGCAACTAGTACATTGTCCCATCATCTGATCTCAACTGGGTCTTTGACTGAACTGACATGCATGAGTTATTTATGAGAGAATATTCAGTTATCTGAAGTGCAGTAGTTACATGCATGCATGCATTAATTAACTGAACTCACAATCAGTTCCACAAACTGTTGGAACTAATTTAAACTGGATTACTCCAGTTAACTGAGCTAACTAATTACAACTCAAAGTACAACCTCATCTGATCTCCTTAATCAAGGGATAAATTCCTCAATCAAAGGGGAATGTTGTTTCTTCACATAGACTTCATGTTTGATTTTCTACAACTAATTAACTCAAGATGAATTAATTAATTATTTTACAAACAGCTGCTAAAATCAAATTCGAATTTTAATTCTCAATTTTAGTTCAGGGGCTAACTAAAATTGGAATGTATCATGAAATGATATTTATAGCTGTGTTATTTTTAGCACTTCTATTTTTAACATTTCTTGTTGCCATTTTCAACAAATTTTAAGGTGAAATAATTTTATACTATAAAATTTGGGCAAATCATTTTTTGAAAAGAAGGAAATTAACGAATCTTTTTTTTGGAAAATGAATGGAAAATTATCTCACCTACGAATATTAGCCCCTAAAATTTTCCTTGATAGATACTAGACTTCATGGCCAATGTAGACATGTTTAAAGATGCAGCTATTGAAGAAGATGAGCACAAGAAGCAAGTCAAGCATCATGTAATGACCCCTGATATAATATTAAATTAATAAAATAATATTAATATATAAGTAAATAATAATAAATAAGAAATAAAAGATAATAGTATTAAATAAATAAGTGGTTACTAGATGATTCAAGAGTAGAATGGTCATGAGTTCTATCAGTGTTTCCACATACCTTTTGGTGATCAGCATGCACAGGGGGCAACTCAACCCTGACTTTTTGGGTTGACCTATTGATGGCACTTTTTTTCATATATCTGATTTTTGCACTGGTTTACAAAAACATAATTATTGTATATTTATTTTTCCTTGTAGGATATTAGTTATAGTAATGTAACAGACAGTTTCAGTATGTGGCTTGGCCACTAGTTTTTGATAAATGCTTCATGGAAGCATCTACAATATGTAATTTTCAATATCATATATAATGAAAGTTACAATTTTTCCTTGGGGAAAAAATGGTATTAAATAAATAATAAATAATGAGGAAAATTTAATAATGACATAATAATAACATAATAAATAATTAATTGGAGTTCCTAAATAAATATATATAACATACGTAAATTTAAAATAGTAATAAGTAAAGTTAATAAAAAAATAAAAAATATTAAAAATAAATAAGAAAAGAGTTTAAATTAATGAGAAATCTTGATTAGCAAAACTTAAAATGAATAAATAAAAGTTGCATGTTAACGGATAGATTATGTGCATGCAAATCCATTTCCAATTCCCTTCCATTTTTGGAACAGTTGGTTCTATTTAATGGACGTAGAGGGAAGGAGATGGTTATTCTTCTCGAGAAGAATGTTGAGAGACAAAGGAAAACTTGGCAATAGTACGTTGATTGAGGGCTCACACGTGGCCAACTATAGAAAGATTATGCGCAACTGAGCCTACATTGGGTGGAGAGTTGTCCCCAAAACTTTGTTGCGGTTAACAGGATTCAAATAGCGTTCAACTCTGAAATCACAAGTAAATAATAGTATTGCTACAAATAAGTTGTCTTTACTCATATTTTCTGAAATTCTATGTTAATTAGTTGAATAATAATTTATTGATTATAAATTGCATAATTAATTTCATTAGTTATATATTTAAATTGCGAATGGTTACATATAGTATCAAAAAAAATTCAACCCTATTGAATCATTAAAATTTTATGTCCTCATTATTTATTTCAATTGAAAATATATAATTATAAAAAATTATAAGCGAGTATTTGTTCCGAGTGAAAATTATACAAACATCGTCTTCCAAATACCAAGAATCATAGCACTATGTCAACAAAGTTTTAAAATTACAAAACTTAATGTTAAATATTATGAATTTAAACTTTTGGAATAATAAAACATTGTGCTTTAAATCCCAACTTAATTAAATTAATTATAATTATATGATTGTGAATTCTTTTAATACGCCAAAATTTAAATTTAAAATACAGAACTCTTCGTAAATTACATGATTGTGAAATCTTTTAGCAATTAAATTTTTAGTTTAAAATTATAATATAAGAATGGAGGATTATTATAAGTGGTGAATTTTTTAGAAGGTAAACTTTGAATATTAAATTTTAAAAATAGATTAAGGTTAGTATATTTTAAGACTTAGAGTATTAATTAAATTGTAATTTTAAATTCCAAAAAGAATGTAACGTCGGGCACCGTTTTCTCGGTGGAGGGATTATATATTTTTTTAAGTAGAAAAATCATATTTTATATTGATGTGTGAATTATTCAATATGTTCGGTTTATAAAATTAAACTAAAATCTGGTAATGTAAGGTTCAGATCAGGGCACATTTCAGCTTGCCGATAGCCATCGTCGTAGATGCATTGACGTAGATGCATAGAGAAAAACACATTCACAGATAGGTTGTAATGAGGAAAACCATATAGGCGAATATGTACATAATAAATAAACATGAAGCAGTATATTCAATAAAAAAACAAAGACAATTGGCTTGCGGATCTTTTGAAGAAGGAAAGCCTATATCCCCAGATAGTCTAGGAAAGCCTTGATGCAGAGCAAAATGGATGAAGTGGGCCGTTGATAGCGGTTAAAGATGGAGTCGTTCCTCCATTTCCAGATAATCCAGCAGACCAAGAGAAACAAAGTGCATCGTGAGTCTGTCTGAGCACTCCACCAGTAAAAACCATCCTGTACAGAGGGGAAAACAAGGTAAGGAAAATCCTTCGATAAAGAGAGATCATACCAGATTTGCAGAGACGCTTGGCAGTGAAAGAACAAATGGTGGTTTGTCTCATCAGCTAACAAACATAAGGCGCATCGTCCAGGACCTTGCCAACCTTTCTTCTGTAACACCTCCCAAGTAAGATTCCTATTCCAGAATAGGAGCCATGAAAAGAGTACCATCTTAAGAGGACATGCAGCGTTCCAAAAAGAGAAAGGGAAAATCAGATGCACTGAGAGAGCTTGCTTAATGGAGAGTGCAGCGTAAATGTCCTTTACACGGATAGGTGATGGAGCACGAGGCAGGTTCCATGCCAAAACATCTTTTGTCCCCGATCTTCTTATAGCCAATCCCTGTAATTTTTGCCGAACTAATTCCCACATGGACTAGAAATGTGGAGGCATGTAGAGATCTGCAACTTCCTTCCAAACTGATGTAAAATTAATCCAGGATTTAATAAATTTGTCCCATGTGAAAATGCCGCCTCTTATTTGGAGGAAAGCGACCAGATTTGATTGCAAATGGGAAGTCAATCCGTCTTGGATGAAGTCATTGCCGAGAGATTATATCAAAATATTAATTTATTGTGTTGGTATACCAAATTTGTGATACTACTGGAGGAAACACTACCACACGCAGACCCGGTTATCACTCATGTTTCTGGCATGTTAAATGTTAGACATCAAATTAACTTCAAATCAGAAGTGCTTGAAATACATAATAAGTTATTATGATACATCGTTTATTTTTATTAGCACGTGTTGAGATACCATTAGGACATATTAATCTTGTTAAAATTTATTGATTTTTGCTCGATCTAGAGTAGTCTGCGATGTATTCTGAAAATACTTTCGTGTTTAATTTAGTTATCTTTGAAAAATACGTAAAAATAATATAACCATGTATTAAATTTTATATAGTCACCTTATCTTTATTTTTAAATAGTTTGTGTACTATATCTTTGTTGAGGGCTTTGGATATATTTAATATTCATATATATGAATGATATCCTAAAATTATTTTTAAAATATATATGTAATATGTATCAAATTTTCTCTTTATATGATAATATTAGTTAATTATTTTGAAATATATGATAAAAAGTAATGGATGTTATGTAAATAAAGTTGAAAATATGCTATAAAATATATTGTAAAATAAATTATAAATAAAAATAAAAGTTTTATAAATTTTGTTGTTAATGGAAATATGGTTTTTATACGTAATTGATATTGAAAAAAATATATAGATTAGTTGATAAAATTGCTAAAAGTTTTTGGAAATTTTGAAATGGAAATGGCATTCAAAGTGAAGTATAGATTTTAATGAAATGAAATGATATTTTAAGGTCCACAAGACTAAAAATAGTGTATGAGTCCATTAGTTTTCTGTTTTTCGTTTTTTTGCAATTCAATCCTTTTCCGATTCAAATTGATGATGAGTTGGACCAACCTTCCAACAATCCCCTCGCTAAAAGGACAATGCCAATAATTTTCTCTGATGTCTTTGAATGCATCACATTCCAAAATGAAATGTTTTTCTGATTCCACAACCCCAGACATGAAAAATGTACACATTCGTTCTTCCCAAGCTTCTTTAGGCCTTTTCCACCATCTTGTTTCACACCGAAATTGATGTGAGTTGGTCCTTAATTGAGCAATAAGAACATTTTCCCTCCACGTAATGCTAGCTCCAATGAACTCTTTTTGTTGTAGATCACAGGTAGGGTTGAATTCCTCAATATAGTACTTCTTCTTTCTACCCAACTCTTTTCCCCATACCTTTTTACGAAACTTCTCCATAACAAAATCCTCTAGCTCCTTGTTATTTGTGGGACAAACATTGAGGTCGATATTCCATTTTTGCATCCATGTGTAGTTTTGTTTCATCTATGTTTTCTTTCTTTCACGTATGCCTTCATTGAAGATAACATTAGGCCATCTACTTACTCTCATTTGCTCAATTCTTTTTAGATATCTTATGAGTCGCACCATAGAAATTGCTTCAGTGGGAGTTGCTCATGTTTCACTCAACATTATCTCATAAGGTAATCAACAATTTATTTTAAACTTGCTTAGGATCAAGCGTTTTTGGATTTTCTCAATTTGTTTTCATTTTGAGATGGGGGTGCTACTAGCCCACAATTCACACCCATATAGCATCACTAGACAAACTAAGAGTCCAAAAAGCACTTTAATCATTTTCCAATCCCATAATTATGCCTCTCTACATTTGTTTTGAAGAGCATATAATGTTTTCCACCCTCCTAAAATTATCTTCTTTCTACAGTCATCCCAATTGAGTTTGTTGTTGAAATCAATCCTGAGATACTTGTACTCATTTACTTCTCCAAGAATCTTGTCTTCAAAGAAGAAAGTATGTTGGGTATGCTTCCTTTTATTAGAGAAAATCATTATTTTGGTATTGTTAGTATTGACTTGCATCCCCACTGCCCTACAAAAATGATCAAGGGCATATAAGTGCATTTGCAATCCATTGGCCGATTTAGAAATCAATACAATATCATCAACATATAAAAGAAGCTTTATCACAAACTCCCCCAACTGAACACCATCTCCACCTTGCAGATTTAGTCACTCTTCCAATTTATCAATATATAAACCAAAAAGAGTAGGGGATAAAGCGCAACCTTTCTTGACTCCAATGTCACTTCTAAAGCTTTCTAAAATACTTGTTGAGGTTCTAATTTTGACTTTCATTTCTTCATAAAATCTATGGACAACGGCTCTATAATGCATAGGAATTTCAAGTTCTTCCATTCTACGCCACAACTTGTCTCTAGGAATTGTGTCAAATGCTTTTTTGAAGTCAAAAAAGTAGCAAAATACTTCTTCTTTGTCCTCCCAAACCTTTTCAACAATGTGTCTCAACATGATACGATGATCCACTGTAGAATGCTTCGGCCTAAAACCCGCTTGTCCTCTTGCCCTCTTTTCTTTTACTTCTGCCCACTTACTAATTATTTTTTCTACCATGCTACTGAAAAACTTTGCAAACAAAGGATTGATCATAATTGTTCTATAGTTGGATGGATTATTAATGTCTCCACTTTTAAAAAAGGGTATTGCTAGGCTAGTTGTCCAGTCTCTTGGGAATCCTTGTTGAATGATGTTGTTGAATATTTCCATGATGCGCGGTGGAAGAGCATTCATTCCCTATTTTAGATACTTTGCATGAAGTTCAACCAAGTCCTTTGCCTTTCCTGTTTTCAGCTTCTAAATTCCATTATCCACCTCTTGTAACATGAAGAGATTTAAAGTTGTGTTGATCCTAGGGGGGGATCTGCCTCAGATTCTTTCTCATAGAGTTTCCTTGCATATTCAAACCATTGATTGCCTGTAATATTATTTTCAATTTGCTTCTTCCTTGGTTGCAGTTTTTCCATAAAAGCTTTGGATTATTCTTGCTTAAATATATTAACTCTTCTCTCGTTGTTTGCATGAACTCATATTTTTTCCTTTTTAGTATCTGCTTTTATAACTTTACGTTCTTCTTCCCTTTCCCGCCTTTTTCAAGGTTCTCTTTTCCATTTTGCGTTCCTCATCAAACCAAGCATTTACAGGAAAATAATTTGATTCTTATTTCTTATTTTTTGCTCTTTTGCACTTCTCAAGTGCACTTTGAATTATATTTGTTAACTCATGATTGTTGAAGCTTTTAATACCAATTTTATCCTTCTGAATTAATCTATCTAACATTGTCTTGAAGATAGTACAATTTTCTTGTGTTACAAGATTTTTTCCCCTGATAGTGATTGTCAAGAGCATTGGGTTTTCCTCCCATGTTGCCTTTCTTCTGACCATTATAACCTTATATAAATTGGGTTATGGTTTGGTTTTAAGTCCCAAATATGCTTTCCAATATGAACTTCGTTTATCTTTTCTATCAAGCTTTGTGAACACATCACATAGTCAATGACACTTGCCCCATTGTATGTGTTGCAAGTGAAGTTCCCAGACCTTTTCCATCTATCTAGACCATTGCAAATAATTAAGTTTAAATCCCCACATAGTGTAAGCAACTCCTCTCCAAAATTATTACTAACTTTGTCATCTTATGAACACCTCACCCATTGGGTATTCTCCTCTTCAGTGAGCCAAATAGGATTGTTATCCTCTTTGCAGCAAAGAATTCTAACTTGTTTATTTGTTTTTCTAGCATTGGAATCTCCCACTAAAAGAACTTCTCTCTGCTGAGAGCACACAGCAATATCTTGTTTTAAAGCTTCATACGAATCCTTGTTGTCAAACCCCTTATTTTTGTAAGTTTTTTAGACTTGAGGGGAAAAATAGCATGTTGCAATTCTTATGTGATTCTCATTCTCTGATATTTTCAACCATAAATATTGTTTATTTGCATATTATTTAATTAACTTAATGTGATGACCTTTTTTCTTTCACTAAAACTAGTGTTCCCTCATACCCTTTGCCATTTTCTATTACCTTGTTCCAAACTTCCAACTTCAAATAACTGTCAAACATAGGAATTTTGAAACCATCATGCTCATGAGTTTCCATTAGACAAATTATGTATCTACCTTCCACAATAGGCCCTAACCCAGGTCCCCTCCTCCAAGGGTGACCTCTACAATTCCGACAGACTAAACTTAGGTAGACCTGGGTAGGATTTGACTGCTACGTAGATTGGCACATAAAACTCAAATTTGAATCTTCAGCACTTTTCATCCATGATGTTCTTATTGTTTTCGTCCCTATTATCGAATTCTCTGTTTTTTCTTTACTGCTAGCTTGCTGCCCTGTTTTGCCTGGAGGCCCAAACACTGCAATAACTTCTTTACCATTGTACAACCATGCCCTTTTCCCTTCATTTATTGTTGTTCTAATTTTCCCACTTCATCCCTTCTCTCCTCTTGTTGTTTTTTGGTTAAATCTTCATCGAGGAAGAAGTGTGAGCCTTTCAAGAGTTTCTTTTTGCCAAAAAGCTGGTGTTTTTCTTATACACTTACCATGGTGACTTTTATGGGTCGAGGCCTCTCTTCACATATCCTCCCAACCCTCCTTGCTTGGAAAATTTTCCCATTCCATTGTAGTTTCTCTTTCAGAAAGTTTCTTGTCAAATTGAGAGTACTTTCATTCTTCCCATAATATATTTCCCTAATAATAAAGTTTGCTTCCTTGTCCTTTCTTTCTTTGTGTTCTATTTCCTGTTCTTTACGAGCACTTGCATCTTCTTCTTCCTCTGTCCTTATGTAACCATTAGCGTCTTCAGCTCTAGCTTTGATTTCTTTTGGACTATCTTTGCCAATTTTCCCTTTTGCCTTCTCTTTGGAAATGTTTGTTTGCTGAGATATTTGTGTATCTACCTGAGTTTCTTTAGAAATTATCACATCCCTATTTGTTGTTATTAATTCTTTCATGCTTTGCTACGGTGTCTTCATGCTTTTCCATTATTGTTTTCCTGTCTCTAGAGCCTCTTGTAACATTGTTACCTATTCTTCTAAAATTCTATTACTTTTCATTAGACATCAGTTTGCAAATGTGATCTCTGAAATTTTGCGGTCCCTTTCCTATTCTTTGGCTTCCAGAATATCCATCCTTGTCCTGGCCTTCATCAGTTCTTAGACATATTTTGCGGTCCCTTTCCTATTCTTTGGCTTCCAGAATATCCATCCTTGTCCTTGCCTTCATCAATTCTTAGACATATATATCTACTGACCAAGTAAGAGGTGTAGATGTGGGATTGTAAATGATTGATTCTTCTTTATTTTTGTTGCTCTTATTTATTTTCTTTCTCTGGATCTGTTTTGTTCTCATTTGTTCCCATTTAATGCGAGCAAGCCTACGCCTTAAAATGCCCTGATATTGCTTTGCATTTACCCAAACTCACTTTCTTGTTTTGTCTGTTGAAGCAATTTTGACTTGACCCAAATGATTTGTTTCCACAAAACCTGATATTTCCTTGTCATTTTTAATATTTTTAACATTTACTTGATGTACTAGTTGCTTCTGGGAGCTTTTTTTATCAGTTGTTGTAGCAAGTTTATGAATACTCCTTGCAAGTTGGGAATAAGATAAAGGCTTCTCCTTATGCTTGACTGGACATATATTATTTTTTATAGGAGTTAAAACCTTGGCAGTTGGATCATTATCACTTTTGATCTACGAAATGAAGCCACCAACCTTCCAAGTTTTCCGATCCGCCTGTCCAACTTTTCCCAAAGTGGAAGAAGGCACAGAAGTTGTCGCCCCACCTGTGCTTTGGCCCGTCGGCATGAGATCCGAAGTAATGAGGTCCATCAGCATCATTCTTGCCTTCAAATCCTAACTTGTAACCACGCTACCTGTAGCTTCTTCTAGTATTCCATTGCCCATAATCAGCGCCTATTGGTTCTTCATGCCTTATCTTTATATAAATGACAGGGTTTTGCTCTGCCAAATTACTAGTGAGAGCCTTTTCTGGGTATTGCTTCTCTCGGGCACTTCTTCGAAATGGTAGTGAGCCAAAGTAAGAAGTACACTTCTAACTGATTAAAAGTAGACATTGAAGTGAAAATCTTGCATCTATTGGTGGGTCCATGAGGTGAATGAAAGGGATCTGTATGTTGTGTGGGGTCAAATCATTTGATTCTCACGTCACGGCCACAATCAAACTCAATCGAGCTTGGACATTGTCGCAAGCTATTCCAATAAACCCTGCGCACTGTAAAATGGATTATTTTGTCAAAAACTTTTCATCTTACGCCCTTCTAGTTAACCTTCATGTCTATGAACTCTTTCACATTTCCATCACTCCACGTTTGAGGTACATTCAAGCAGCAAAAAAACATATCATAAGAACCCACTATGATCTCCTTAATTATCAAAAACCAGGATCTGCGGTGAATACCCCACATATGATCTCACACTTTTCAGATTGTTTTCATGAAATTTTAGCATAAATATTTAAGAATAAATTAAGGGAAGTAAATAGATTATAATGATGGTTTTTCCTATGAAATTAAGATTGTGTAAGGGAATTTTTTTGGATAATTTTCTTTTAAATATATGAATCATGTTTAATTGCTTAAATTTTATTGATAATCTATGGTATGATATATAAGGTTATGATTTCAATTAGTTATTATGGAATCTTGAAGTATAATGTTGGGATGAGGTTTCATGAGATGATAGTATGAGGATAATGATACACATGTGGTTCTTATTCATTAGTTTAATATGTTAATGATGTTGTATGACCATGATGGATATGATATGCACAGGGTTTATGATGTTATGATATGAGGTATATTGACATCTGGTTAATTTATTATGTGATGTCATGATATATTTGGGATGCAAATATGTTGATGTTAACTTAAATGGTGGTGTTTCATGAGATGAGGCATGTGGTAATTGCATGCAGATTTTATGACATGCAAGAGCATGCAGTTCAAAATGTTATGATTATCAATGATGTTATGTTCTCATGATGACATGCAAGACTAGGCATGTGGATTATTTTCTATGATAGTATGATTATAACTAATTCATTGTTTGCATGTTGAGATGTGGAGACTAACAATAACTCCATAAATGGGCCAAGAGGGTCGGTTATTTGATGATCTTGTGGGAGGCCATACCTGCATGGGAAAATATGAAACACCATATGGGCTGGGGAAAAACTCAATCAACACTACATATGTCAATGGTTCCTTTGTCTTGTATAGCTCTTGAGGGGTTATGGGACCATCTTGAGGAGGTTGAGTGCTTGATATTGGATTGGGATGTTGAAGTCTAGTGGGGGTGTAAAGACTTCAATGACTTGGGTTGTACACCTTAGTGAGTGTGCAGGGAGTGGGTAAGCCTTTAAAGATGCCTAGAGTACTAGTGCATGGAGTACTGAGTTGGGTGTCTGCCTTGGGGCAAATGAGTTCTGAGCCTTGGTGGGAGGTTTGGGGCCAATCTTGGGCTATAGTACAGACCGATGAGGCTTTATGCCTGGTTCCGAAAGTTGCGAAAAAGGACAGATATTCCTTGGGATTTCCCTGGTGATGTGAAAATTGTCGATGTGTACTAGTTATAGTAGTTCAGTAGAGGGTGAAGGGAAAATGTAAAGTAATAAATAACTAAATAAAATAAAATAAAAATTTAAATGATTCAACTTAACTTTGGGACGAAGTTCCTTAAAGAGGGGGAGTATGTAATGACCCCTAATAATAATAAA
>APFE030569447.1:0-16616 GCA_000404065.3 Pinus taeda
AACCCACAACAAAATGGGGTGGCCGAGAGGAAGAACAAAACTATTGTAGGGGCAGCATGGGCAATGCTGCATGACCAAGGACTACCACTTCACTTGCGGGTTTAGGCATGCAACACATCGGTCTATTTGTAGAATAGAAGCCCACATCGCATACTTGGGATGAAGACACCAGAGGAAGCTTTCTCTGGTAAGAGACTAGATGTGGGTCACTTCAGGATCTTTGGCTCATCGGCATATTGCCATGTGACAAAGGATGCACGGAAGAAGCCTGAGCCGAAAACAGAGTTGGGAATATTTGTGGGGTACACTGATACACCTCATAACTATTGGGTGTACTTGCCTACCAGTCGGAGGACAGTGGTTCACAGAGATCTCAAGTTTGATGAGCTGAAGAACATGTGAATTTCCCTTGAGAAGGAGCTCCAACTACAGGTTGTGGAGGAATTGTTGGTTCCTAGGGAGGAGGAGCCTTAGACTGGTGCGGAGTAGTCGCATGCAGAGGTTCTAGGATTGGAGACATCCACTCAAGCAGAGTCCTTTAGAGATGGACGGAAGAACACAAGAGAAGCTGACATATTGTTGGAGGATGCGAGAGAGAATGTGGGAGCACCATCTTCTTAGCGTAGACAGAGGAGGTCACCTGAGAGGTACACTGGATACATGGCCCTTATTGGGTAATGTGCTGAGACCGAGCCATCTTCCTTTGAGGAAGCAGTGCAGTAGCCGATTTGGGTTGATGCTATGGTGGAGGAGTGTGACTCCATAGTTTGTAACAGTGTTCGGGACATGGTTCCGAGACTAGAGAACAAGTCAGTTGTGAGTTCCCGTTGGCTTTACAAGGTAAAGCAAGCTGCTGATGGTAGTGTGGAGAAGCATAAGGCAAGATTTGTTGCCCGTGGCTTTTCATCGGTCGAGGGAGTGAAGCTACAGGACTTCACTGATGCAGATTGGGCAGGGAGTCCATCAGATCAAAAGAGCACATCAGGAGGGATTTTCAACCTTGGGTTAGCGACAGTTTCTTGGTACAGCAGGAAACAAAGGTCAGTTGCACTCAGCTCAGTAGAGGCAGAATACATGGCTACAAGTTAGGCAGCATGTGAGGCCATATAGATGCGGAAAATCATAGTTGGTTTGTTTGATCAGAGGATGGATCCAACTATGATCTATTATGATAATTAGAGTTGTATCAAACTATCTGAGAATCTAGTATTTCATGATAGGTCCAAGCACATCGACATCCGGTATCATCTGTAAGGACTCTGAACACCACATATCTCCACAATGGTATGATATTGTCCACTTTGGGCCTAAGCCCTCATGGATTTTCTTTTGGACTTACCCCAAAAGGCCTCATACCAATGGAGATATTTTTCCATCCTTATATAACCATGATCCTCCCCACTTCTAGTCAATGTGGGACTTTGGTCGTATAACCAACAATCCTCCCCTCGAACAAAGGACCATGGAGCCTCCCCTCAAACGATTATCCATCCGTCCACTCTCTACCAACTAGGATTCTTCGCTCCAATGCGTTGGAAGCACACGCCTTACATGGAGCACCACCTGCCTCAAGAGCTTGCTCTATCCCAGGTCAACTCCTCTTCACCGTGTTGGGACCACGACACATCCATGACGAATCCGAAGCACACTGCCTGTCTAACCGAGCTCATCCACGGATCCCATCGTGATATTACCGAGGCCCACCACCTTCGTTCGGCATTCCGAGGATTTATCCACTTGGCTAACTTCAGAACTTGGCTCTGATACCACTTATAAGGACTCTGGACACCACATATCTCCACAATGGTACGATATTGTCCACTTTGGGCCTAAGCCCTCATGGATTTGCTTTTGGACTTACCCCAAAAGGCCTCATACCAATGGAGATATTTGTCCATCCTTATATACCCATGATCCTCCCCACTTCTAGTCAATGTGGGACTTTGGTCGTATACCCAACAGCATATACATTTTGTACATATAAAAACCCATTCTAAGAGGGATACTGAATAGTATTGACTAGTTGTAATGGGACTAAATAAACCTAGTCGATCATCTAGACAGGGGAGCTCTCGTTCTAGGGTTTAACTAAGTGAGTGACGAAGGGCAACAGACACCCATGGAGACACAGGGAGGAGGGAGCTCCACTCCCTCCTAGAGTAATATGGTAGCAAACAGAGGAAGAGGAGGGAAAAAGAACAAACCTCCACAACCCTTGGAGGTCAAGACAAAAAACACTGAAACTCAAAAGGCAGAAGGCAGTAAAACCCATGCAGATCAAGGGGCCCATGAAGAAGACCGTTAGGAGGAGAAAGAGGAAGACAGAGGTCAAGGATCAGAGAACAGAGCCAAGATGGGGCCCTAGGGCCCTATAAACCCAAGACCATAACTAAACCTTGGGTTATTCTGAATAATCCAGCTTTGCAAGCGCACAAGGATCACATGGAAAACTATGCCATCATATGCAAATTTATGGGAATCTGGCCATCAGAGAAATCGTTGTACACTTGGATAAAATACAACTGGAAACCAAAGGGGGAGTTAAATATACATATAGGATCCAAAGGTTTTTTTTAATGTGGTGTTTACGAACATGGAAGACAGAGACATGATTTTTGAAGGAGGGTCATACTTCTTTGCGGCTGCTAGTCTCTATATGTGGCCATGGACGATGAACTTCGTGCCAAAACGAGAAACCTTCACTTCGGTACTGGTATGGATTAGACTATACTCCTTACCTTTAGATTACTAGATTCCAGAGTCTTTAAAATCTATAGGCAATAAATTATGTCATTTCTTAAAACTTTCAGAGGCAACTCTACGGGAAAATATACATCCTATGCTCGTACATGTGTGGAGATGGACCTATGAGGAGCCCTTCCAGATGAGGTCATTCTAGAAGTCTATGATGAGGAATGGGTTCAAATAATTGACTATGAACGTATCTTGTTCAGATGTCACAAGTGTCATGAGCATGGGCACCTATCCAGAGACTGTCCTCTTAATAGAAGGGAGGAAAACCTAAATACTAGCAAAGGGAAAGACTAGACAGGTTTCACCAAAGTATAAGGAAGAGGAAAAGAAGGGGGAAGGAAGACACAAAAGAACTCTTTTGGGAATGATAAAACAAAAAGTTACAATAAGTTTGAGATCTTAGGAGAAAAAGAGGTGGATGGAGGGGATCAAGAGAGTACAGAGAATTAGATAGCAAGAGGGAAAGGAAAAGGGACCAGCATGGAGTTCACTCAAGAACAGAATGAACACACGACGAACCCTTTGAGTACCATGGAAATAGAAAAAGACCAGGAAATGACTCAAATTGAAAGTGGCACAGAGGATCAAGACTTACAGGAGATCCTGGAAACGAAGAACCTAGAGCTCAAAATGTTTCTAGAACAGGGAGGAAAACTGGGAATAAACTCCATCCCTCAGGAGGATGTGGACAAGGTCCAACAGATATTCCTTAATAAGTCACATCAAACAGTTGCAGGAGTCAAAAGAGGACATGACAACCAAGAAAACAAAGGGACTTCCTAAATAGGATTAATAACAGGAAAACTAACAAAGAATCCAAGCAAGAGGAGGGGAAGAAAAGGACCGAAAGAACTACTACTGGAGTGTGGAAAACTCATGATTGACTCAAGAAGGATGAAAGACCTTTCCAGATACTCATTTAAAACCCCACCTCAATGAAAATCACAACCTGGAACATTAGAGAACTGGGGAGCAGAAGAAAACAGAGGAATCTAGGTAAAAGGATCAAAGAGGAAAAACCTAACATAATATTCATACAGGAAACAAAATGCTCAGTGGAGAGGATCCGTGAAACACATATCAAATGGTTAAATAGATATGAATACCTTGAAGTTAAGGCAAATAAATTTGTTGGTGGCATTCTCACTCTATGGGATCCACAGAAATTTGGTGTGATTGATGCGGAGGCATCCAGACATCACCTTTCACTGATTTTCCAACTGGTGGGTGACAGACAATGTTACATGATCATCAATGTTTATGGTCCACAACCAATGGAGGACAAAATTCGACTCCTCACAACATTGGAGGATATGAAGAAGAGATATCGAGCTCTCCCCTGGATTCTTGGAGGCGATTTTAACATAACAAAATCACTCATGGAGAAGAAAGGAGGAACTAGAACACTTGGTAGAGACTCAGTTGCCTTCCAGAACTTCATCACCAATATGAAATTGGTTCATATGGAAACAAGCAATGGAATCTTCACTTGGAATAACAAAAGAGGGGAACCTACCCAAGTAGCCTTAAAATTGGATAGATTTATTGTTTCAGAGGAACTTCTTCTCAAGGGAGGCAACATTACTGCGCTCATTCTACCTTTTGGGGGTTCAGATCACTAGAATATCCAATTGGAAGCTTCCCTTTTTGGCAAACCAACGAACACCCCCTTCAGGTTTGAGGACGCTTGGTTCACACATTCAGATTTCCTCACAAACATTGAAAAATGGTGGAAGGAAGAGCTTTGCCTTCAAGGTACAAAGATGTTCCTTCTACACTATAGGCTCAAACACATTAAAGGCGGACTCAAAGAGTGGAATAAAAAGGAATTTGGTAACATCTTCAAAGCGAAGATGTGGAAAAGAAAATAAAGGAAATAAACTAGATTCTTATCACTGAAGGCTATACAGATGAAGGAAAGAGGAAATATTCTGGAGACAAAAATCCAGAGTACAATGGATTAAAGAAGGGGAGAGAAACACCAAATTATTTCACAGATCCACCATAGCTCATAGAAACAACAATAGAATTGTGAAACTTACAAACCAGCATGGAATAGAGAGAAAAACTCATGAAGAGATGGAGAAGGTTCTACTCCAACATTTTCAGAAAATTACTGAGGAAACCTTGGAAGACAGATACTAGTTCACGAAAAGATTTACTTAATGCATCCCTAAATTGGTTACTAGAGAATATAAGTTCAATCTCAACAGACCAGTAATAGAGGAAGAAATAGAGGAAGTCGTGAAAGAGATGCAAAATGGGAAAGCACCAGGGTCGGATGGCTTTGATGTAGAATTTTTCAAAGCTTGTTGGAGGATAGTGAAACAGGACATCCTGGAGGTAGTGGAAGACTCTCGAAGATTTAAGACAGTCTTAAAGGCACTCAATGAATATTTCATAGCCTTAATCCCCAAATAAGAAAAGGCTACCTCTCTAGACAGATTTAGACCTATAACATTATGCAATGTGATATGCAAAATTATATCCAAAGTCATTGCCAACCGTCTCAAACCTCTCCTCCCAGCCCTAGTGTCAGAGGAGCAAATGGGCTATGTGGAAGGAAGATAACTTTTAGATAATATAATTCAAGCACATGAAATGGTTCATTCACTCATTACCAACAAACAGGCAAGAATGATAATGTAGCTGGACATAGCAAAGGCTTATGACAAACTTAGCTGGTCGTACATAAGAGCAATATTAAAAGCCTATGGCTTTGATTACAATTGGATTAAATGGGTTATGGCACTAGTTACCACCGCCAGCTGTTCAATTCTTCTCAATGGCTCTCCTTCTAGAACCTTTAAGCCTTCTAGAGGTCTCAGGTAAGGAGATCCTCTTTCTCCTTTCCTTTTCATTCTAATGATGGAAGGGTTAGGGAGAGCTATCAGAGTTGCTAAGGAGGAAGGAAGAATTCAGGGTCTGAGACTCACTCAAGGTGGGGACACGGTGACACATCATCAATTTGTGGTTGATACCATGCTTCAAGGCACACCCATTGTCAAGGAAGCCAAAGCATTCAAATAGATTCTGAGTGAGTTTGTTAGGGCAGCAGGCACAGAGGTAAGTCTTACTAAATCAAAGATTTTCTTTTTCAATATGGATATTTCAATACAAAGAAATATTTCAAGAATTTTGGGCTTTCAAAGGGAGTCACTGCCTACAAAATACCTGGGAGTTCCTCTCATTGACAAACCGCTTCACAAAGATATTTGGGAGCATGTTCTTAATAATCTAAAAGATAATATTAGTAAGTGGACAAATAGAGCACTAAATCTAGCAGGGAGACTGATTCTCACTAAGGCTATCCTCCAAAGTATCCTTATCTATATGCTATCTACCATTCCAGCACCAATCGGTGTAATTACTAATATAAGAAACATTCAGAGAGAATTTCTCTGGGGGAAGGTGAAGAAAAGAATAAATGGGCCCTTATGGCATGGGATAGAGTATGCAAACCTAAGTCCCATGGTGGCTTGGGTCTCCATGACCCAGGGATTCTTAATAGAGTTCTTAGTGCCAAAATCTGGTGGAGATGGCTAAAAGAAATACAAACCCCCTGGGAAAAACTTTGGAAGCAAAAATATGCTAGTGAATGGCAGGAGAATAATCTAATCAGAATGATATGACAAGTGAAAGGTTCTCAATTTGGAATAGGGCATGGGAGAACAGGGCCCTAGTCCAAAATCACAGTTTTTGGGAGATCAGAAATGGAAACCTGGCTTGGTTGTGGGAGGATAATTGGTAGCAGGAGGACAATCTTCGAAGTGAAGAATTAGCAGACATTCACACCGATACCATCAACACAGGATTAAGGTGGGTAAGTGACTACTGGGACCAATCAAGGAACAATTGGAAATGGAGAACATGGAAACTTCCATATTACAGAGGAATGGGCATGTTGCATACTCAAGCTATAGCCCTTATGTAAAGGTCTTTTAGACAAGAGACAAATCTTAAACTCAAACTTGAACAATCAAATAAGACAGGGAAAGAACAAGGAAGGTCTCTTCAACCTTAAGGAAGCCAAAAGGATAGATGCAGGGTTTAACCTTTCAAACACTAATAAGACGTGGAAAGAAATCTGGGAAAATCCTCATTGGATGAAAGTCAAACTATTCAAGTGGTTGATTCAACAGGGCAAGATTCTAACATGGGATAACCTAAGAAAAAGAGGCTTTATTGGCCCCTAAATATGTCACTTATGTAGACAACAGGAAGAAACTACAAATCATCTCCTGAATAGATAGACTTTCACCATAATACTTTGGAATTGGGTTGGAGAAGTCTTCGAGCAGATAGACAGAGATGTTAATGACATCATCACTACTTTGAAGAATTGGTGGAAAGTTTTTTCGGATAGTGAGGTCATTAACTCCTCCTAGATGCTGACCCCAGGATTCATAATCTGGAATGTCTGGAAGGAGTGCAAGAACAAGATTTTCAATGAGAAAGTGAGTCTGGTGAGCAACATCCTTAAGCTAATCCTTAAACAACTCAAAGAAACTGTTCATATCTTGGGAGGTGCAGCTACAGGTAAACCCATCAGACAAAGAGAGGCCAGAATATTGGAGAAGTTAGAGCTTAAGGTTCATCCCCCTCAAGGTTCTATGCAAATTAACAAGAAAACCTCAGCAGAAAAGTCTTCTTGGCAACCCCCTTCTCATGGCTTTTTAAAATTTAAAATAGACAAGGCTTCAAAAGGGAATCTGGGAGAAGCTAGTTATGGAGGGGTCTTAAGGGATGAGGAATGAAACATACAATTCAGCTTCCACAGTTATCTAGGAAAAGCAACCAACAATATGGCCGAGCTCATGGCGATGGAATTATGCCTGGAAATACTGCTGAAGTACAGCATTCATAATGTCATCATTGAGGCTGACTTGGAATTATTCATTAACTCAGTGAAAAGGATGAATGTTGGCACTACTCCTAAGAAAATCTTAGAACACTAGCGGCTTCTGCAAGTCTACCAAAGAATTCAAGTGCACCTAAGAATGCTGAGAACTCTTAGGTTGGTGCATGTTCGTAGGGAAGACAACAAAGTTGCGGACTAGCTTGCCAATGAGGGGGTACGAAACAAACATATTGATTTGTGCTGCTAGTAGGAAGAGATAACTGATGACAGGTTGAAGGAGGGATGCTCATCCAGGGCCCTCAGTGACTGACAACAATATCAGGAAAATTCAAGAGATAGAATTTGCTGACATAGAGCCACAGAGATGGGGTTTAGTTGATCTAGATTCATTATGAAGTATTATGACATAAGTGAGGTCATTTTAGGATGCAGGTCTATTTCGGCCTCCTTAACTCAGGTAACGACAAACTAGATGTCTCAGGGGGACGACTGGAAGGAGGGATCTTCATCTTCCTTTGGCCCATGCGCCTAGGGAAAATTTTAAGAACCACCCTAATTTATATGTATAATAAATGGGCTAATCCCCATAATACATAGGAAAAGTGGGAGGCGATTTTATCAATAATATAATATGTATATATAATTTTTTTGGCAAATCTCTCACTAGATTATGTTATCTTGTACAGTGACGGAGAATCTTTCACTGAATTATAAAATCTTGTAAGATCCTAGAAAATATTTCACTGAATAATAAATCATTGTGAAGTCTTGGCGAATGTTTTGTTAAAGTATGAAACCACATATGATAATAAGAAAACATATTCATTAAAGTGTAATATACTAACATACATGTTTGGAAAAAAGAAACATAATTTTCTCTTCCTACAAACAATGTTCCAAGTTTCAATGGCTGTGTTTGTCAAGGTTCTTACAATACACTCTTTCATATCCTTCTATTAGTTTTGATAATATTCCACAACAAAGTTCTTGTAGGTGTTGATATTGACAACGAGTTCTGTCAAGGTAGGAGAGATTAATATTTTCTCTACAAATTTTGTGAAGCTACCACTTTTTTCAAGTTATCAAATTTCTTTCTTATTCCATAGACTCCAACTATGAGATAAAAAAAACACATCAAGTTTGTTTACCCCAACACGCCAACAAGTAGCAAGCCCCAAATATATTATATAAGAAAGTATTAGGTATCCCAAAGGCTTGAAGGGGATCTAATTGAAAGAAGTGACCAATGTGAGAATCCTTCCAATCAATATATGAATATGTAAATGTAGATTTATTATTATTTTAATTGGAAATCTTCAATTAAATAATAAAATTTAATTACGTCTCTCCCAATGTAGCTTTAACCATTCACCTTAAGATGTTTTTACAATATAATTTCCTAAGTCTATTTAATATCGTCATTATCATAAAAACCAACTTATATCCATCTTAACTCCACATCTACCACTCGGATGAAATCTATTTATCCCGCACTTGGTAGACCCAGAATTAAGATGGATCTAAGATGATAGAATTTACCCTTTAAATAGTCTATGCTCACATGAATATCATGGTATTACCATGGGTTATCATAAACTGGAGCTTAAAAATTACTATTAGTAATTTATAAAAATTAATAAAATTATTAATTGATTTTTATTTTATTTTTTATCTTAACCAAGTTAAAATGTTTAACATACATTAAATTACAACATCCATTTTTACTCTTATCCACCAAGCCCCGAGAGGGATCAAATATTTTTTCACTCTATGCTAGTTTGCATATCGCGATATTTGATACCTCTCGGGGGTTAGTAGATCCAGAGTAAAGATGGATCTATGCTGGTTTAATTCCCCCCATTTAAATAGGCTACATTCCACGTGAATACTATGGGTCAATACCATGTGCCATTTTTATTTTTACTAATACCAATATTAGGGTTAATAATGTTTTTTTGCATGGTATTAATAATAATCTAACCCATAGTATTTGGCCCATAGGTTTCACCTAAATATAATGCATTTTTTGAGTGTTCTTAAATATTAGGTGACTTATGGAGTAAATATAAAAATATGTTTTATTTGTTTACCATACCTCTCGTTTATTTGTATTTTTATTAATTTACCATATCTTTTTTACAAATATGGTATTTGGCCCATAGGATTCACTTAAATAAAACCTCTTTTTTGAGACTTCATAAATAGAAAGAAAGTTATGGACTAAATATAAAAACAGGTTTTATTTATTTACCATACACGTAGTTTATTTATATTTTTATTTATTTACCATACCTTTTGAGTAAGTATAAAAAATGTTTTATTTATTTACCATACCTCCACTTTATTTATATTTTTACTTGTTTACACCCTTGCATGTATATAAGGAGACTTATGGAGTAAATATAAAAAATGTCTTATTTATTTGCCATACCTCTCATTTATTTATATTTTTATTAATTTAACATACCTCTTTTATAAATATGGTATTTGGCCCATAGCATTCACTTAAATAAAACCTATTCTTGAAAATTAGGGCGATTGGAAGGTTGTAACTCCCAATTTCAAGGGCTAAATTTACTTTTTTACCCTCTCCCTTAAAATAAGGTTGACTATTTGAGGCGATTTGTAAAAATGTACTATGATACAAAATATTCGCCAACTAAAAATTTAAAACCCCTTAATTTCGCCTAAGGGCGAACATTCTCCCCTAAAATTTTCCATGCATGTGCTAGAGCCCAAATTTTCTCATCAAGCCAGAAGTGGTTTTTCACAATCGGGAGTGATTTCACTCACCACGCAACATGTGGCTAAGGGTGGGGAGGAATTACCGCCTTCATTGCGCGGTAACTATCCGTGCTTTTAGTCCGAGCGATATGATCCTTAACCGTTGGATCAAGCGAGGCCAATCCACGGACAGGATTAAGCATGCATGTTGGTGGGTCCGAACCAGTGGTTATGTTTCGATTTGTTCGCACGACCTCTCTGGGATCGCGCGTAAATGGTGGATTTCAGGTGGTTAAAGTGATCGAAGGATATGTCAAAAATCGACCCGATAGGATAATAGATTATGGTCTATTGGGTTCATCCAGTCCGATTTGTTTGTTAAAAGGTGTGCTTGTTGGCCACTCGATATGTTTTTCATTCGCTGGATCCTTAGCTTTGGATCCAATGGTCAGTTTTGGACTGCTTGTTTGATTTGGTGGACCCGCGTCCTTGGGTTCGCTTTGGCATCTTGATACCATGGATTGGGGTAGGCCTGTCCTATTGGTGGGCCTTACTACCACGGTCACCTTTTGTACACTATTTCTTCTTTTTTTTAATTGAATAGAAGGATCCGCTCTTGCCTTAGTAAAAAAAGAACAGTATTGGCTAGTTGACACTCAAATTTTAATGACAAGTATACACAAAGGAATAAAACATATTATAAAATAAATATAAGAAGTTTATCTGTTTTAATTCTTATTAAAATTTATTATTTAATAAGTAAGAATATATTAAGAAAGAAAGTGAGAAATGTATGGTGCCTTAAATATGAAGATAATGAAAATGTCTCTTAATATAAGTTTTATCAATAAAATAATTTGTCTTTTAAATTATATTAATTAATAATATGTTTATTCTTAATATATTTATTAAAAATTAATTATGATTTATTAACTTTAAAAAAATAATAGATATTAAGAATATTTTAAGATCTTTTAAATTTTTTTATATTTAAAAATATATAAGACAGTTTTTCAAGATAATTATTGAAAAAAAAAAAATGTTAGATAGGTAGTGTGACAAATATTTTGAAAATTAAACTAGATATGAGTATAATACTAACAATCTAAAAGGAAGTCTTTTCATCTCTTTCTTAGTTTCATAACAGTGACAAACATTTTCATTCCATGATAATTTTTTAAAATCAATCAACTCAAGCCCACTAGAATTTGTTAGTATTTTAACAATGTCCATTTTCTTTTTAACATTAGTCAAGACAAATATAAAGTTTTTATTCTTTTTATTGGAGTTGGACACCCCCTTATAATATTTTAGTTTGATTTTTTCCTCTAATTTTTTATCACCTCATAATTTCTTTTAAAATTTTGATATAATAATATTTTTAATACTATTCTTATTTTAAAATTTTAATGTAATAAGGTTGATAGATGAGTCTTTTTTGGAGTAAGACTTCAAAAATTTTATTTTTATCTGTTAATATTTATTGTGTGGATGACAAGGATTTAACTTCCATGGAATATTCTAGAATATTCTCAATAGTGGCCACTAGTCAAAGATTGAGCTTTATCTCAGAAGTAATTATACTTTTCTCTCTTTCAATTAAAGTAAATAAATTATATAACTCTCAAATGAACATTAGTTAAAAATCTCCATATAAAGCGGGAATAAATCTCCATAGTTAAGAATCTTATTAGATGTTTTTTAAAATGCATATATTATTTTTTAAATAATAAAAATAATAAATAAAGTATATAATTTACTTAATTTATAATGTTAAAATGTCCCCCATATAAAAGTAATATGAGATAAGTCGGTGGATTTCTAGGAATGTTCATCATCAATATAATTTAATCGTTACGATAATTTACATTTCATTTTAATAAAATTAAAATAAAGTCAAACTTAAATTTTAATAAAAATAAATGTAAATGAAAACAACTTATAAACTTTTGTAGTTGTCTAATTTAAATACATTATATATAAGAAAATTTGAAGGATGAAAATTATGTAGAAAGCTTAGAAACATCACAGATTTTACTAGCATATAAATGACAAATTATAAAATGTTTGACTATATTTTTGCAAAAATATTTAAATTTCAAATCATTTTATGTAGTCTCTATAACATGTTGATTAATTTTAAGGTAAAATAAATTTATATCATAAAATTTAGGTGAATAATTTTTAGAATGAAATGGAAATGTACGAATATTTTTGTTTTGAAAAAACATGGAAAATTAGCCCACCTACGAATATTATCCCCTAAAATTTTCCCTATTATATCTACAAGACTAGATGAAATAAATTGAGTGAATCAAAACCACATATATAAATAGTATACCTCACACATTTTTTAAAATACAAAATTTTAAAAATAAAAATTTATTCAATCTATTTTACGGAAAATACAAAACATTTATATACCAATTCTATTAGCACATTATTCAAATAAGCATTGATACATATATGAGTGAGGGCGGTATTAATGGAATTGTGTTTTCGTTGATGGAAAAGATGCCAAGAATGACAAAGGTGGTGCAAAGGTTTCAAACATATTTGTGAATAAGATGAATAAAGAATTGATGGTGAAAATGTGCAGAAACTTTGAGGTCAATTCTTGGATAACAAATCACCTCAAACATAGTTGAAACCCAAGAATATGGATACAACTCTCAAAGATATTTCCAGTGGTATGTGGAAGATCATAAATGACCTTGTGGACTAAATTTTCTAGCTAGTTAGAGGTAGAACCCCAATAGTCAAAGTTTGTAGAGCTAATAATGGTTGAAGGACCCCTTGGTGTGTGTTAGTTTGCCATTTTTCCAAAACTCGCAAGTAAATTGGCGAAATTGCTAACCAAACCACCACACAAATGTGGTAGACAATAGTGCAACGAAAATCATCTCTATTAGTTGTTGTTGGAGCCCCTATATAGCTCATCCCAACAAACATACCTCAAAAGTTTTCAAAGAGCCCATAAAAGAGGCATCTAGGATAATACAAGTAGGATGAGGTAATCCCAATGGGTGGAAAAAGTTAAATGGCAGGCATGTGTAGTGACCAATCAAGCACCATGCATCCTCACTGACCCATCAATAAAATTGTGTGGGGCCTTGTTGCTCAACTATTAATGCGCAAGGGGGTGGCACAATGGGTGGTTTGCCCATACTATTGATTGTTAGATCAATAATGGAGGATGATTGTGCTACCAACCCTCCCCCCCCCCCCTTCCCCCCGTCTGTTTCTATACCACAAACCATGTAGGGGCGCACATAAACCACTAGAAATTTTCTGTAACAACAAATGTGGCCATGACCATGACCACTTCATGTGATTGCAAACCAGGTGATGGCTAACTGGCAGGTGATAGGGACTTGGGATGGAGTACACTTAGGAAACATCTCAACATCACAATGTTAATAAAATGGTGGGGACACTTTTAATTTTCGTTGAATTTGGTGGTTTTCATTGAAATTTTTTATAAATGAAAATGGTGCAAAACCAAGCCTTTGGGACCTTGTTTCTCTCTCCTCTCTAATAGACAAGTGGAGCAATGTGATTTTCCTGTAGCATAAAAATGGATGCATAGGTGGATTATGATGTTAGCATGATGTGGCCCAATAAGAGGTGGACATGTGACAACCATTTTTGGACTTTCTGGGTACCCTAGTGGGACATATCTGAGTGACACGTGTCACCACTCAGATGAAACCATGTGGCAGAGATGACATAAGCATGATGTCGTCTCATAGGCTTGATCATAGAAGGTTTAATAAGTGCATAGGAAGAGGACCTGCAAGATGAATGGACATGAGGTGGAAAGGAGGACCCACGTAACAATTCATCCTACAAGGCAAACCGTGAAAGGAAACAAAGGCCTAATAGAGGGGCACTGAGACAAAGCATTAGGGGGCTAATATTAAGTGCTAGGAAGTGGTTTCGTGCGACATCGTAACCAAGGGCATAACTGTTAAGGTGAAAAGGAGCCCAATGTATTAAGGCGGTGGTCATGGCCCTTAGTCATATGAGCAAGGATGCCAACACGAAATTGCTCCAGAAGTTGGTAGAGATTATTGCACATATTTGGCAGCACTATGGAATGAATGAGTTAACAACTATATATGGAAATGGTTTGTAATTAACAACATGAATGAGTTAGAGTTCCGATGGTGGAACAACTAGCTTAAAGGAATATTTGGTAGCCAAGCCAAAATTAGAAAAGCACTAGAAATAAAAGAACCTCCACTAAACCCTGATAAAACTCCATAATTTGTTGTTTGAGCATATTGAAGTAGTTTAATTCAATGATTGAGTTTTAAACAAAAAAGAAGGGTTTGAAGACCTGTAGATCACATTCAAAAGAGTCAATTATAGTAGGAGAAATCTAAGGATAAGAGATTCATTTATAAATTAAAGACAAGAAGTTAATTAAAAAGAAAGAAGTCTAATTTGAGTAGGAAAAATTCTTTATAATCATAATCAATTGAGAAAGTTTGAGAGAATCATTGTAGCATTGTGCAAGTTGGGTTGAACTGAGGTTGTAGATGTGGATGGTGGATTTCATAGTAATTAGAGATTGTTGAAGATGTTTCGGTGAGTGTTTGAAGATGCCGATTTAATTGTTAATGTAAGGATTTGGCATTCATGGCTCTAGTTTGAAAAAGGTATGAAATATGAATCATTGATGCTAGGAAAGTTGTAGCTTGCAGATCAAGGGTTGTAGCTCCTTCTAGTAGTTGTTGGTAAATATTTAGGGGTTGGATCTCCTTTCAATTGTAGATGATAAACCAGGGAGTATTTTCTTCCTATTGGTTATAGCCAAATAATTTTGTAACTACAAGTTGTAGCTTTCCTTGTGAGGAAATTATAGAAAATTTTCAAGAATCTTTGTGTGCTTTTGTGTTGTTTATGTCACCTACACCAATTATGGCCATAAAGCAATAAATTGCAAAGTGAATTTATCCTACAGGCAGCTTAGAGAATGAAGAAGAAATCAACAAATTAGAGAAAGGAATAGTAGACTCACGTAAAATAATTCATTTTCTCCTTTGAACAATTTGATTCAATGTTTTAAATGTAAAAAAATGGGCATAGAGAAGTTGATGGAAGACTTAAGTATAAAAGGCATGAACTAGTTATTGAGAAAATTAGTCAAGAGCCAAGAGCCCAAGGTGTAGAAAGAAAAGGAAAGCACAAATAAATGTGGTATTGTTTTGTATGATCACAATGAAGGAATTCACTAGTATGTGGACATTGGTTTTTCCAAGCACATGTGAGAAGACAGAAGAAAATTCTTGACATGGAAACTAGTTCAAATGTGTAATGTAACTTTTGTTAATAATGCACCTCGTAAGGTTGTTGGTAAAGTAGTTGTCAGTCTATAAAATGGCATAGGTAAATCCAAAAATGTTGTATATGTTGATGGGATGAAGCACAATATGCTTAGTGTGTCTCAAATGTGTGATCAAGGCTATAATGTATTTTTTAAGAATAAAAATTATCAAATCACATCTGCAGGAACAGGTGAAATGATGGTTGTAACTACGAGAACAAACAATAATGTTTATGTCTTAAAAGAGAAAACATAGAGGTGTTTCCTATCAAATATTGATGAGAGTTGGCTATGGCATAAGGGACTTGGACAACTTTCCAGAGAGGGTATTGATCAAGATTCGCGGTCTTGGACAGTTTTGGAGGAAGAAAATGGGTTGATTTGTCTGCTCGAACAACCCATTTTTGCTTAAGTTTTGATTTAACAGACTCTGTAATGTTCATGTTGTTGGAAATAATACTGAGAGGGGGGGTGAATCAGTATTATCAAATTCTTTTCAATATGCCTTTCTTAATTCAAACTTCAGATATGTATTATTAACTTGTTTGTCAGTACCATATAATCATGAGCATGAAACAAGAAAAACAGATAGTCACACCAAAGAACACTAGATATAAGGTGGAAACCCAATGTGGGTGTAAACCACCTGCTGCAATATGTCTCTATCTTCTTTCAAATTAGAAACTCCTTTTACAATGGTCTTGTACTGGTGCAGTCCTTTACCAGTAAGCAGGCTGCAACCTGCAGAGAGCTACAACTCTATCTCGTTTTCCAGTCTCTCCTGGAAGGGAGCTACAACCCCCTACTTCTTTTCTTTCAAGGACCACTTTTCATAAATTTTCAAACTGGATCCATAAACATCAAATGATCATCAAGTACCAGTAAGTCACCTAGATAACCAGATCCACAATAACAGTAAACTAAACTCAGAACACCTTATCAACA
>APFE030569460.1:618-20610 GCA_000404065.3 Pinus taeda
AAAAAAAAAAAAAAAAAAAAAAAAAAAAAAAAAAAAAAAAAAACAACAACAACAACAACAACAACAACAACAACAACTCATCAGGGAGTTGCACTGAACTTTGTTTCATATGAATAATTGAAAGAGAGTAAAAGAAAACTTGACATTGTAATTGCATATATATTACGAAGTTCCAATACCATCCTCTGTATTGAGATAATTCCATACCATATTTAAACTTTAGAAAAATATTGCAAAGATTATTTTTCCAAGTAAACACCATTTTTTATTAATACCAAAGCAAAATAAAAGAGAAATCATTAATGCATGGCAATGTGAAAGTAAATTCATTACTAGCTAGTCATGTGAAATCAAGCACATCACTTAGTGACAACGTCATTCTAAATACTATTTATAATATATCATGTTTACTTTAGCAATTTTATTTTCTTCCTACTATTATTTGAGATAAAGAGATACTTTTGATTTTTAATATAGGAGTTGGTCACTTCCTATTAATATTATATTTTCCTTTTTACCTTCACTCTAAATCATCTTAAAATTCTCTTTAAAAGTAATAATATTATTTTTATTCAACAAAATAGTTTCTCGAAAGAGTGTGGAATGACATGTTAAAGGGTTTTAATAACCCAACTTTTCGGACTGCAAAGTGAGTCCATCATCAAGGGAACACTTCATATCTTGAGAAGATATAATGTAAAAGAGCTAATAATATATATATGTATTTAAGTGAATAATCTTTTTGTAGAAATTTAGTCCCCTAAATATTAATATGAAATTTTTATTAATTACATATCACATCATTTATCACACAAAAAATATTTGAACAATACATTTAGGAACAAATGATTTTATTAGGGATTTTTTCGATATATGTCCAACCCATCTCAAGGGAAGGGTTTTCAACGACACTGTCAAGGGTTTGAAGTTTGGTCTATATACATAAGATTTTTATTCTATCTCTGGCCAGTTGTATAAGCCCTTGGCTCTGAACCTTGAGGCCTGCACTTTGCACGACCTGGAAGCAGCAAGCCCGCCCGCTCTTTACCGATCTGACTCTTGCGGACTTCTGCATGCTACGGTTGGGCCGTTTCATGGATTGATCTCCTTGATTTTGACAGTCCTGCTCCTAGGGATTGAATCTATGGAGGGGTTGGGCTCTCCTCAGGCGGATCCCCCGCCTCCTCCGCCGATTTTGCCTACTGAGGCCTTCTCCCAGCTCCTGTCTCGTCTCCCTAAGAAGAAAATTGTTGAAGCTGCGAAGTTTGTTAAAAAACTGGATGATATTCTAGTGATCTCTCTTCCTCCAGAAACCCCGATCCAAGTTGCTCTGTCGTTAGTTGAACGAGCTCTCATCGGCCAGTTCACTGGGCTATGGCTGTCTCCAAAATCCACCGAGAGCTGGGTCATCAAAAACTGGGCGCCACTAATCAAAGAAAATGTCACCTCATACTTTCTGGGGAGAGGATACTTCCTCTTCGAATTCACATCAACGGAAGACAAAGACCTGATCTTCCAAAACGACCTCTACTTCATGGGCCCTTAGGGTTTGTATCTGAACAATTAGACCCCGGACTTCGATCCAACAGTAGATGTGCCCAAAGCAGTCCCGATGTGGGTCAGACTTTCAAATCTTCCAGTACATTGTTGGAATTGGGACTCTCTGAGACACATTGGAAATGCTCTGGGGAAATTCATAGACCGAGTAAATAATAAAGACCAATATGACTGTGCCAGGATCTGTGTAGAGGTTGATCTGGAGGTGGGGCTACCAGAGGCCATCACAATAAAGGTCAGAAGTTGGACACATTTACAGAAACTGGATTATGAGCAGCTACCCTTCAAATGTCAGAAATGCCATGTTTATGGGCATTTCGCCAGAGATTGCCCGACCAACAATGAGGTTGTGCAGGGGAAGGAGGATGGATGGAACCAAGTCAAGTGATCCAAATCACATCCTAAGAATCAGAAACCGGGAGGCCCTAATGGTAAAGGGCCTCATCAGACCACTGCCCACCAGATCTCGACCAAGACTGCGCCAGAAAACAAGTTCGACCCTCTGAGCTCGCAAACAGAAGGCACCCAGGAGGTCAAGGTACAAAAGGAGACATAAATGACTCAAGAGACTGAGGTCCATAAATCAGCTCCTCTAGGCAAAGGTACCCCCTCAGCCTCCCCCAAAGGAGCCAATACTGAAGATCCCAAAGGTAAGATTTTAGAAGAGGAGGAAGAAGAATAGGAATCTGAAGAATCAGAAGAGGAAAGGGAAATAGGAGACTCCCAAACCTCGGTAAGAATATCTACAAGAGGCCGGAAAACTGACAGGGAAAAAAGGGAGCAGGATACCTACAAAGAAAAACTTCAGGGCAGCCAACCAACTTTGGAAAAACTGCTAGCTCCAAAGTCAAAGATGTCAAAAAATCAGACCCAAGGCTCCAAGGGAGCCCACCAGAAACACAAATAATGAAGATCATCTCCTGGAACTGTAGAGGTATGGGGAGCAAAGCTAAGGAAGAAGCCATCATAAGCTTAATCAGAACAGAGACTCCAGACATACTTCTCGTCCAGGAGACAAAGTCTTCCTCTAAACAAGCAAGAAACTCTGGTTCAAAAGTGAAGCAAGAGAAATCTCTGCCTGGGGAGCCTCGAGAGGAATTGGCACTTTATGGAACATTAGCAAATTTGCAGTCCTATTTGAAACTAGAAATACCCATTGGTTGCTGCTGAAAATGAAGAATCTAGACACTAAGTTAATTTTTTGTCTTTTTAATGTTTACTCTCCTATCAATGTCGGGGAAAAAAAGGATTGTTGGGATTCCATAAGGCAACAAGCAAATTTGACAAACATCGAAAATATAATTATCGCCGAAGACCTCAATCTCACTCTCCATTCATCCGAAAAAGGGGAGGCAGCATAGTACGGGATCCAGCAAGGGAATGGGTGGAGGACATTTTGCAGGACTGGGACATGCTAGATATCAAGCCCTCTTCCAGTAATTACTCTTGGTCTAATAAAAGAATGGGCCCTGGTCATATTGCTGCCAGGCTAGATAGATTTTTTTATTCAAAGTTCCTTCTTGCTGCTAGGCCTTGAACCAAGAATGCATATTCTTGCTAATAGCATCTTGGATCATAAGCCCATAAAACTAGAGCTTCTAGCTCATCTTGATTTGGGTCCTACCCCCTTTAGATTTAGCCCACTTTGGATAAAGGAGCCAGATTTCATGCAAATTGTCAAGGATTGCTAGAATCAGCCTGTCAAAGGTTCGTCTTTCTATATTTGGGAAGAAAAGCTTAGAAGGGTAAAAGGAGCTCTCAAAAGATGGGTTAAAACTCTGTCCAATCCAGCTACAGAAAGAAAATCCATGAAAGCCTCTCTTGCCTCTCACCAAAAGCGTATGGAGAATGATACAATCACTAAGGAGTTATTAGATCAGGATTCTCAACTGCAACAGTGCTTTCACAAGGCTTGCTTAGCTGAAGAAGAATATTGGAGATTAAAATCCCGCAACCTTTGGCTCAAAGCAGGGGATAGGAACACTACATTTTTTCACAAACAAGCCCAAGCAAGGAAATGCTTCAACACTATCTCTAATATTAAAGAGGATAATGAAATTCATAAGGATTTTGAGTATATAAAGAAAGCAGCCCTTTTACACTTTCAAAACTTGTATAGTGAGGACAAGGATCCGAATCAATATTCAGATCTGCTAGACGTTATACCTTTTGTAATCTCTCAGTGTACAATGGAAACTCTTGAGGCCAAAGTCACTAAAGATGAAGTGAAAGAAGCCTTCTTTGATATGGATCCGAATAAGGCCCCTGGGCCGGATGGCTTCTCTACCAGATTTCTCCAAGCTTGCTGGCTGATTATAGAAAAGGATCTGCTCAAAATGGTGCAAAAGTCTCAGAACAATCAGAAAATAGGAGGTAGCACAAATTTTGCTTTCTTAGCCCTTATACCCAAGGAAAAAGGCGCCAACATCTTCAGCAAATTTCGTCTGATTTCCCTATGTAACACTGGATACAAATTAATCACCAAAGTAATTACAAATTGATTGAAGCTCATTATACCAAAAATAATCCCTGAGAACCAAGGAGGCTTCATCCAAGGAAGGAAGATCGTGGACAACTTCATTCTCGTCCAAGAGGAAATTCATTCAAGTCTTCTCCGAAAATAGCAAGGTATGGTAATTAAACTTGATTTAGCCAATGCATTTGATCGAGTAAATCATAGCTTTCTTTTAAATGTTATGAGCAAATTCAGTTTTGGATAAAATTTCATTAAATGGATCCGCGCATGCATCTCAGAGCCATGGATCGCCCCTCTAGTGAATGGAAGAGCCACTGATTTTTTCAAAGCTTTGAGAGGACTTAGACAGGGGTGTCCTTTATCCCCTCTACTTTTTGTCATCCAAGCCTCTTTCCTCAGTTTCATGTTAGAAAAAAAGATGCAAGATCAAGACATCAATGGATTGTGTATTGCAACAGGGGTAAAAAACATAAACCACGCCTTGTTTGCGGATGACATTTTGTTACTGGGACCTGCCACTCTCTCCTCTGCATCAAAATTCAAAGCGGTTTTGGATGAATTCAGTAAGGCCTCAGGCAACGCTGTAAATAAGAGAAAATGCCACATCTACAGCTGGAATACTACACCCAGGTTGCTATCTGACATTTCTAGATCCTTGGGCTTCGCAACCTCTTCCTCCTGGTCATATTTCAAATATTTGGGTCTACTTGTATATCATAAGAGACCTACAAGAAAAGACTGGCTCCCACAACTGGAAAAATTTAAGTCAAAGATTCAAGCCTAGGGCTACTCCTGGCTCAATACTGTTGGAAAATCAGTTTTAATTAAATCAGTGCTTATCAGTCTTCCTTTATTCCAATTCACTGGGCTTCTTGCTCCGGCAACCATCATAAAAAAAATGGAAGATTACATTCGGAGGTTCTTCTAGAAGGGAGGAAAACAAAATGAAAATAAGAGTCCTCTTATCAGTTGGGAAAACATTACCAAGCCATTGTGGGAGGGGGGCTTAAATTTTAAAAATCTTTGCCAGCAGATTGTGGCAATGGTAGCAAAGATCATATGGAAAATCATTGCACCCAATCCTGGCTGGGCTCAAGTGGCTCTCTGGAAAAAATATTTCAGAGGACCCGTACCAGATGACTAGATAATGTCATTCAAAGGCCTAACTCGGCATTCTTGAAGCTGTACACTAAAGTTGCCCCTCTAATTACAGCACACTCTTATTGGATCCCTGGAAATGGCAAAAAGGTCAACATTTGGACTGAAAAAATCATGAATAAAGATTCAATTGAAAACAGAGCATCAATTAACACGCTGCGTTGCTAGATGGACAGAGAGGGACTGCGCACGCTGTGGGATATTTCTCTATGGAACAACACTACTTGGGCAGGTTGGAAATGCATCGAGGTGCCAGATCAATTGACAAATGAATGGGCCACGTTATTTAACTGCTTGCATGGATTGGCGCCCACGTACATGAGGAAGAGAGACCTGAAAGGTTGGGGGTCGAACATCAGAGGTTACGCAGTCTCCCTGGGGTACATCAAATTGAATGAGAGACCACATGTCCCCCCTAATCTAGCTCCATGGCGAGGTGTATAGTGCACTCCTTCATGGCCCAAAATTGACTTCTTTGCCTGGCTTCTCTGCCACGGTAAAATCTTAACTTATGACATCTTACAGAGGAAAGGTTTCTACGGTCCCTCCATCTGCTCATTATGCAATGAAAATGCAGAGACAGCAGTTCATTTGATTTTAGAGTGTAACTTCTCCAAGCAGGTATGGTTTTCCTTTATTCATAATTTGGAACCTAATATCATGCTCCCTTGCACCATGGCAGATCTCTTCTCAAACTAGGCAACCAGATAACCTGGCCCAGCTCCTAAAAATCAGATCATTAAAACTGCGTGGATAGTCCTCCCAAAGATTATAAGCTGGCAGATATGGCTAGAACGCAACAAAAGAATCTTTAGAAATACAAAGCAGAATCACAAGATTTTAGAAAACAAAATCAAATGCCACATCAAGGAGTGCTTGACTGATATAAAAGATGACTCCAACCTCAGTCAACAGGACATCATTTGGGGATCGAGTCTAGGTCTTCAATTCCAACCAGCAGTCAGAAACGCCCTTATCATTAAAGACTGGCAAATAAGGAAGTCTGAAAGTGACTTTCAAGGTTGGATCAAAACGCAAGCAAGACACTCCCTCTTTTTTGACAGGGCAGCAAAGGGTAATCCGGGCAAAGCTGGAGCAGGACGTGCTATTGTAAACCCAATGGGGGAAAAAATCCATTCCTATGCTTGGGGACTTGGATATTCTTCCAGCATTCAAGTGGAGGCCTTATCCCTCTTTCAAGGTCTCAAGAGCCTCAAAGAATTAAACATAAAAGAAGCTAATGTTATAGGCGACTCCCAGATCATCATAAATGCAATGGCTTCCAAATCCCCAGCTCTGGATCTTAAACTAGCAAGATTGATAACCAGAATCAAAGGCTTGGAAAACAGCTTTCAAGACTTGAATTATTTTCATGTGCTCAGAACCCATAATAAAGAGGCGGACATTGAAGCCAACAAAACTACCCTCCTCTCTACCGAAACCAAGATGAAAGACGAAAAAGAATCATGGGAACCCATTCCATAATTTGATCATTGACATGTTCTACTGCTTGCTATTAAATAAATTTGTATGTATCTTCAAGTGGGGGAAAATATCTGAAATTGATTCCATGGAATCCTTAGTAAGGAAGAATTCTACAAGCTCCAGCTACATACTTAGTCACTGCAGTGAGCGGCAATAGGGCAAAGAATCCTCCAATGTAATCAGATTTTTGGCATTCAGGCCAAGATGAATACAAACACTCCATAACCATTTCTGTTAAAAAAAAAATGATTTTATTAGGAGTTGTCATTAAGTGAGATTTTTCGGAGTTCCCTATGGATTTTCAGCTAGAATCTGGTGAAAAAATATATGGATTCAGTACTCTAAAAAATCTCTACGGCACTTAGATTATGCAAAGTTCACAAGTCAAATTTGTAATTTCATTGAATCCGTGCAAGATTTTAGACAAATTAGATCAGAAAATAATCCAAAAACTTTTTCTAAAAATTGCACAAGACAACTCGATTTTGTTTTATTAATTAAATTAAGTTAATATTTAAATTTTAATTAAATTATTACCTTTAATGTTTGACCAAACTATTTATTGCCTAAACATTATTTTAGGTTTTGTGTAAACATGTTATATGTTAGAGTTTTTTGTTGGAATGGAACAATTATTTTTTTGTCAAATCTTAATTTTTGGTTGTTAAAATAGATTTTGACTGTATATGGATTATGGATTCAGCACCCTTTAAAACCCCTAAAGCCTTTGATTATGGAGAGTTTACAACACCCCTAAAGCCTTTGATTGTGGAGAGTTTACAACTCAAACTGAAACTTGTGTTTCCAAAAATTCCCTACCTAATTCTAAGCTAATTATACCAAAAAAATATGACAAAACAATACTTCATAACATTATCTTAACTGTAAAACCACAACAAATCAATCACCAAGTTTTAAAAACAATAACTCAAAACAAAAACAACTCAATCACGAACCTTTAAAAACAACCCATGACGAACTTGCACTAAACTTTATTGACCAAGTATTCATTCACTAAACATTATCTCGACTTAATTGGAAAATAAAATCTTATCACAACTCATCACATAGTTCACTCAATTGTAAAACCACAACAATTCAATCACAAAGTTTTAAAAACAACAACTCAATCAAGGACCTTTAAAAATGGATTTACACATGCACTTAACTTTATTGACTAAGTACTCATTCACTAAATAGTATCTCAACTTAACTGGAAAATAACATCTCATCATAAACTTCGAAACCAAAAAAAACAACTCATCACGCACTTGCGCTAAACTTTATTTCATATGAATAATTGAAAAAGAGTAAAAAGAAATTAGACATTGTGAATGCAAATATATCATGAAGTTGCAATACCATCCTCTCTACTGAAATAATTCCATACAATATTTAAACTTTGGAAAAATATTGCAAAGATTGTTTTTTCGAGTAAACACCATTTCTGATAACCAACAAAGCAAAATGAAAGAGAAACCCCATTAATGTATGACAATGTGAAAGTAAACTCATCACTAGTTGGTCATGTGAAAGCAGTCAAATCAAGCACATCATTGGCTCGCAATGTCATCTTCTCATATTTCTAAATATTATTTATAATCTATCCCAGTTAATTTAGCAATATTTATTTTCTTGTTACTCTTATTTGAGATAAAGAGATACTTTTGATCTTTGATATAGAGGTTGATCTCCTCCTATTAATATTATAATTTCTTTTTTTACCCAAATTCTAAATCATCTTAAAATTCTTTTTAAATTTTAAAGTAATAATATTATTTTTATACCCAAATGCGGGTGCAATCAATGTATAATTATGGTTCAAAGGACAAGTGGAGGAGCTAAGTACTTCCAGTTACAGACCTGAGCGATTATCCAGGAGTTTAGTCGGTTGATGGGAGTGATGTTCAGGTGGTTCACTTGGGTTCTGAAGGATCATACACAGAGCAGAAGATTTGGCACGCTATGTGCATTTACTACTTGTTATGTTCAAGGTATGGTGTTGGTTATTTTATCCATGGCATCCAGGGATTTCATTACCATTGTAAACGCCCTGCCTCTGTGTCTCTGGTTAAAGCTGGAAGTGGGTCTCGAAGGTTGGCAGTTCCTTGCAAACAATGATGAGTTTCCCCTGTCGCTTCTCCTATGTTATTCTTCCCTTATTCGATTTCTTCTTTTGGTTTCTTAGATTGTTTTTCTTCCCTCCACTCTCGGCCTCTGTGGTACCCCCTCAGCATGGTGTGTCACAGCAAGAGAAGTCGCTATGGGGGAAGTCGGGGTGGGCGTGGAAAGCAGCCGGCTACGAGCCCTGTGGATCCTGTTCACAATCCAATTCCATATCATGGGTTCCAAACAACTCATTTCACTTTTCAGAGCAATTTGAATAGACCTGTTATTACTGCCAACCTCACCATTCTCTTCTCTGAAGAAGAAGCTCTGCCCCCAATTCGCGTGCGCCTGATGTCTGAGCCCTCTCCAGAAGCTTGCCAAGGAATCAACAGTCATAGCAATAAACAGGACAATGCAGGGGAAAGTCTGGAGAAAGATCAGGGGAGAGACCTGACAAGAGCGAGGCTCCCAGTGCCTCTCGACCTCCGGATACTGTTGTCTCGAGGATTCGGGAGGAGGTGGACAGTGACACACGCCCGAATGATGAAGATGTTGGACATGAGGATACATGGAAGGATAACATTTGTCTGGTGGTGGAGACACCTTAGCATAAAGACGATGCATTCTAAGGCCATCTGGGCCTTCTCCTTTTTTTGCTTTTTGAATGATTAAAATGATCTTGCTCAAGCGGTTTTGGACGCGGCTCGGGTCTGATATCATTAGACATGTGGACTCAATTCTCTCTGTATGGCTCAGTAAAGTCAATTTCCTCTGGTTTTTTGAGTATTGTAATGGTCTCTGGAATTTTAAGCAATGTAATGGTCTCATGCTCTGGTCATATGTTCTTGACAGACGGTTTTCTTCTCCTCTCCATATTTCCTAGTTGCAATATATGTTCTCATGCTTTTGTATCTGGTTCTTCCCTCACAAGGCATAGTTTCTGTTGTTCTGAGTGTCCTCGGAGGATGATTCCCGAGGCCTCGACCTCTTGTATTTTTACTTTGTTTTACAGTTAGTAGAATTAGTATTTGCAGAGAAAAAAAAAATATTATTTTTATTATTTTTATTCAACAAAATTGTTTTCTCCTTTATCCTATTTTATTAATATAAACCTATTAATAAAATGATTAAATTTGAGGAATCTCATTAAGATATATAACTCACACTAACAATTTAACTAAATTTATTGTTATTTAATTATGATTTATCTAAAATAATATTTATGAATATATAAACTAGTAATTAATTTGAATCGATCTTATTTTATTAATAAATAATTAGATTAAACAAAATTAATATTCATTTTTAAATAATTAAAATAAAATAAATATTTTTAATTAAATTATTTTAAAATTAATTTGAACAAATATATTTATGAATAAATGATTTTATTAGGAGTTAATAGAATTAGTATTTATCACAAAAAATATTTGAACAATATATTTATGAATAAGTGATTGTATTAGGAGTTATCATTAAGTTAGACTTTTTGGAGTTTTCGATGGATATTTAGCTAATATGGATTCAGTACTCTAAAAAACTCGAAGCACTTACATTGTACAGAGTCCTCAAGTCAAACTTGTGATTTCAATGCATCCTTGAAGGATTCTAGACAAATTAAATTGGAAAATAATCCACAAAAATTTTCAATCGCAAGACAACTACATTTTGTTTTATTAATTGAATTAAGTTAATATTTAAATTTTAATTGAATAATTACATTTAATATTTGACCAAAATATTTATTGACTAAACATTACTTTAGGCTTTATCTAAACATATTATATGTTAGAGTTTTTTATTGGAGTGAACCAAATTATTTTTGGTCAAATGTTAATTTTTATTAGTTAAAATAGGTTTTGACTCTATATGAATTATGGATTGAGCACCCTAAAAAAACCCCTAAAGCCTAAAGCCTTGGATTGTGGAGAGTAACATTATCTTAATTGTAAAACCATAACTTGATCACCAACTTTTAAAAATAACAACTGAAAACACCAACTAGTCAATCACGAACCTTTAAAAACAACCCACAACCAACTTGCACTAAACTTTATTGGCCAATTATTCATTCACTAAACATTATCTCAACTTAACTGGAAAATACCATCTCACAACAACTAAAAACACCAACTAGTCAATCACGAACCTTTAAAAACAACCCACAACCAACTTGCACTAAACTTTATTGGCCAAGTATTCATTCACTAAACATTATCTCAACTTAACTGGAAAATACCATCTCATCATGAACTTCGAAACCAAAAAAACAACTCATCTCATCATGAACTTCGAAACCAAAAAAACAACTCATCATCCAGTTGCACTAAACTGTAAAACCAAAACAACTCAATCACAAACTTTTAAAAATAACAACTCAATCACAAACTTTAAAAACAACTCACGAAGAATTTGCACTAAACTTTATTGACCAAATATTCATTCACTAAACATTATCTCAACTTAACTTTAAAATAACATCTCATAAGGAACTTCGAAACCAAAAAAACAACTCATTGAACTAAACTTTATTTCATATGAATCTTGAAACAGAGAAAAAGAAAACTCGACATTGTGAATGCAAATATATTATGAAGTTGCAATACCATCATCTCCATTGAACTTCGAAACCAAAAAAAAACTATACCATCATCTCCATTGAACTTCAAAACCAAAAAAACAACTCATCACCCAGTTGAACTAAACTTTATTTCATATGAATCAGTGAAACAAAGAAAACTAAAACTCGACATTGTGAATGAAAATATATTACGAAGTCGCAATACCATCATCTCCATTGAACATAGAAACCAAAAAAAACAACTATACCATCGTTTCTATTAAACTTCGAAACCCAAAAAAACAACTCATCACCCAGTTGAACTAAACTTTATTTCATATGAATCAGTGAAATAAAGTAAAAGAAAACTCACATCGTGAATGCAAATATATTACGAAGTTACAATACCATCCTCTCCATTGAACTTTGAAACCAAAAAAACCAATCCATTAAGCAGTTGCACTAAAATTTATTTAGTACGAATAAGTGACATAGTAAAAACAAACTCTACATTCTTAATACAAATATATTAAGAAATTGAAATACTATCCTTTCTATTGAGATAATTCCATACAATATTTAAATTTTACAAAGATTATTTTTCCAAGTAAACACCATTTCAGGTTAACCAGCAAAGAAAAATGAAAAAGAAATCATCAATGCATGGCAATGTGAAAGTGAAAGTAAATCCATGTGAAAGCAAGCACATTACGGAGTGGCAATGTCATCTTCCTTATTACCATACTTCTAAATATTATTATTTATAATCTATTCTAGTTATTTTAACAATTTTCATTTTCTTATTATTATTTAAGATAAAGAAATACTTTTGATCTTTGATATGGAGATTGATCACTTCCTATTAATATTATACTTTCCTTTTTTAATTTAACTCTAAATCTTTTTAAAAATCTTTTAATTTTTAAAAATAATATTATTTTTATTACGAAATTGGTTTTCTTCTTTATCCTCTTTTATTAATATAAACTATAATAAAATATTTAATTTAAGGAATTTCATTAAATATGTAATTCATATTTACCATTTAACTAAATTGTTATTTAATTATGATTATCTAAATAATATTTATGAATATATATTGATCTGCCTTATTTTTTTTAATTAATAAAACAAATTAAGATTTTTTTTAAAAATAAATTTTTTTAATCAAATGATTTTAAATTATTTAATTTTTTATCTTTTTTAGTCCACTATCAAATCATTTATTACAAAAAAATATTTGAACAATATATTTAGGAACAAATGATTTTATTAGGAGTTGTCATTAAGTGAGATTTTTTGGAGTTTCCCGTATATTTTTAGTTAGAATATGGTGAAACAATATATGGATTCAATACTCTAAACAAACTCTAGGGCACTTAGATGATGCAGAGTTCACAAGACAAACTTGTGATTTCAATGAATCCCTGCAAGATTCTAGACAAATTAGATCAGAAAATAATCCAAAAACTTTTTCTAAAAGTTGCACAAGACAACTCAATTTTGTTTTATTAATTAAATTAAGTTAATAAGATAATTGAATTATACCTTAATATTTGACCAACTATTTATTGCCTAAACATTATTTTAGGCTTGTCTAAGATGTTTTTATTTAGAGTTTTCTTTGTGGAATTACAATTATTTTTTGTCAAATTTTATTTTTTGTTGGTTAAAATAGGTTTTGATTGTATATTGATTATGGATTGAGCCCCTAAAAAAACACTAAACGGTAAGTTACAACTTAAAGTGAAACTTTGATTCCAACAATTCCCTACCTAATTTTAAGCTATTATACGCAAAAAAAATAGACAAAAAAAAACCTTCATAATATTATCTTAATTGTAAAACCAAAACAACTCAATCACAAAGTTTTAAAAACAATAACTCAAAACAAAATCAACTCATTCATGAACCTTTAAAAACAACCCACAACAAACTTGCACTAAACTTTATTTACCAAAAATTTATTTACTAAACATTATTATCTCAACTTATCAACTTAAGTAGAAAATAACATCTCATCATAAACTTTGAAACCAAAAAAACAACTCATCACGCAGTTGCACTAAACTTTATTTCATATGAATGATTGGAAAAAAATAAAAGAAACTCAACATTAACATTATGAATACAAATATATTACAAAGTTGCAATACCATGCTCTATATTCAGATAATTCCATACAATATTTAAACTTTAGAAAAATATTGCAACGATTATTTCTCCAAGTAAACATCATTTCTCCTTACGAACAAAGCAAAATGAAAGAGAAATCATTAATGTATGGCAATGTGAAAGTAAACTCATCACCATCTAGTCATGTGAAGGCAAGCACATCATTGAATTGTAATGTCATCATCTTCACGTACTTCTAAATATTATTTACTTCTAAATATTATTTATAATTTATCTTTGTTATTTTAGCCATTTTTATTTTCTTCTTACTCTTACGTGAAATAATGTGATATTTTTATTTGAAATCGGGGTTGATCACTTTTATTAATATTATTTTGTTTTTTTTTTTACATTTTTTTAATTTTAAGTAAATATTTTTTTTATTAACAAATTATTGTCTCCTTTACTTCTTTATTAATATAAACTTATTAATTTAAAATATTAAATTTGAAGATCTCATTAAGTTTTATAACTCATATTAACATTTTACTAAATTTATTGTTATTTAATTATGATTTACTAAATAAATTTCTGTCATTTAATTATGATTTCTTAAAATAATATATATGGATATATAAATAGTATGAACTATGAATGATCCTTATTTATTAATTAAATAGTTAAATGAAACAAAATTAATATCATTTAAATAATTAACAAATATAATTAATAAAATAATAATTAAATTATTTTAAATGATTTAATTTCGTATTTTTGAGTTAACTATCAAATTTTATCACAAAATTTATTTGAACAATACATTTATGAACAAATGATTTTATTAGGAGTTGTTATTAAGTGAGATTTTTTGGAGTTTCTGGTGGATTTTTAGCTAATTACATTTAATATTTGACCAAAATAGGTATTGCCAAACATTAGTTTAGGCTTTGTCTAAACATGTTATAGGTTATAATTTTTTATTGGAATGAACCAAATTATTTTTGGTCAAATCTTAATTTTTGTTGGTTAAAATAGGTTTTGACTATATATAGATTATGGATTCGGTGCTCTAAAAGAACCCCTAAAGCCTAAAGCCTTGGATTGTGGAGAGTAACATTATCTTAATAGTAAAACCACAACTCAATCACAAACCTCTAGAAACAACAAACAACAACTCAAAACTACAATTACTCAAAACTACAATTACTGAAACACGAACCTTTAAAAACTAAACTTTATTGATCAATGATTTATTCACTAAACATTAACTTAACTTAACTGGAAAATAACATATCATCATGAACTTCGACACCAAAAAACAACTCATCACCCAGTTACACTAAATTGTAAAACCACAACAACTCAATCACAAACTTTTAAAAACAACAACTCAATCACAAACTTTAAAAACAACTCATGACGAACTTGCACTAAACTTTATTCACCAAATATTCACTCACTAAACATTATCTCAGCTTAAAATAAAATAGCCTCTCATCGAAAACTTCGAAACCGAAAAAACAACTCATTGAACTAAACTTTATTTCGTATGAATGAGTAAAACAGAAAAAAGCAAAACTCTACATTGTGAATGAAAATATATTATAAAGTTGCAATCCCATCATCTCCATTGAACTTCGAAACCAAAAACGACAACTCATCACGCAATTGAACTAAAATTTATTTCATATGAATGAGTGAGATTATGAATGCAAATATATTAGGAAGTTGCAATACCATCCTCTCCATTGAACTTTGAAACCCAGAAAAACAACTCATTAGGCATTTGCACTAAACTTTATTTCATATGAATAAGTGAAGGAGAGTAAAAGCAAACTCTACATTAGGAAGTTGAAATACCATCTTCTCTATTCTCTCTATTGAGATAATTCCATATCATATTTAAACTTTACAATTCTCTCTATTAAGATAATTCCACATAATATTTAAACTTTCCAAATATTATTTTTCCAAGTAAACACCATTTCAGGTTAACCAGCAAAACAAAATGAAGGAGAAATCATCAATGCATGGCAATGTGAAAGTAAAGCCATATGAAAGAAAGCACATTACTAAGTGGCAATGTCATCTTCCATATTGAAGTACTTCTAAATATTATTTATAATCTATTCTAGTCTTAACCAATTTTTCATTTCTCTTATTATTTCATTGAGAAAAAAAACAAAACAAAAACAAAAAACAAAATAAAACAAACAAACAAACAAAAAAACAAACAAAACAAAAAAACAAAAAGCAAAACAAAAACAAAACAAAAACAAAACAAACAAACAAAACAAATAAACAAATAAAACAAAAACAAAAACAAAACAAAACAAAACAAAATAAACAAAAAACAAATACAACTTTTTTGATCTTTGATATCAAGGTTTGATTACCTCCTATTAATCATTTATACCTTTCCTTTTTTTACTTAACTCTAAATATCTTAAAAATCTTTAAATTATTTAAGTAAAATATTATTTTTTATTCACCAAAAACGTTTCTCCTTTATCCTCTTTATTGATATAAAACCTATTAATAAAATGACTAAATTATTGAGGAATTTTATTAACGTATTGTAACTCATAATTAACAATTAAACTAAATTTATTTATTAAATTATGATTTATCAAAAATATATTTATGAATATATTAAACTAGTAATTAAATTTGATCGATTCTTATTTATTAATTAAAATAAAACAAAATTAAGATTCATTTTAATATTAATTAAAAATAAATATTTTAATTAAATGGTTTTTTAAAATTTTTTTAATTTTTTATTTGAAAGAAGGGTGGGTTTGGTATCAAATCATTTATCACAAAAAAATATTTGAGCAATTTACATTTAATGAAACAAATGATTTATAGGGAGTTGTCACCAAGTGTATTTTTAGCTAGAATATGGTGGAAAATATATGGATTCAGTACTCTAAATGGACTTTATGACAATTAGATGATGCAGATTTCACAAGTCAAACTTGTGATTTCAGTGAATTCTTGCCAGATTCTAGACAAATTAGATCGGAAAATAATCCAGAAAGTTTTTTAAAAAATTGCACAATACAACTTGATTTTTCCTTATTAATTAAATTAAGTTAATATTTAAATTTTAATTGAATTATTACGTTTAATATTTGACCAAACTATTTGTCACCTACACATTATTTCTAGGCTATCTAAACATGTTATATGTTAGAGTTTTTGGTCGGAATTGACCAAATTTTTTTTTTGTCAAATCTTATTTTTTGTTGGTTAAAATAGGTTTTGACTGTATATGGATTATGGATTGACCACTCTAAAAAAACCTTAAAGCCTTTGGTTGTGGAGAGTGTACAACTCAAACTGAAACTTGTGATTCCAAAAATTCCCTACCTAATTTTGAGCTAATTATACCAAAAAAATATTACAAAAAGAAACCTTCATAACATTATCTTAACTGTAAAACCACAACAACTCAATCAAAAATCAAGTATTCATTCACCAAACATTATCTCAACTTAACTGGAAAATAGCATCTCATCATGAACTTAAACAAAAACAAAAAACAACAACAACAACAACTCATCACCTAGTTCACTAAATTGTAAAACCACGAGAACTCAATCACAAACTTTAAGAAAAACAACTCAATCACAGACCTTAAAAAATGAACTTACACTTGCACTAAACTTTATTGACCAAATATTCATTCACTAAACATTATCTCAACTTAATTGGAAAATAACATCTCATCAAAAACTTCCAAACTAAAAAAAACATCTCATCAAAAACTTCCAAACTAAAAAGAACATCTCATAAAAACTTCCAAACTAAAAAAAACAACTCATGACACAATTGCACTAAACTTTATTTCATATGAATAATTGAAGGAGAGTAAAAGCAAAGTCCACATTTTAGATGCAAATATATTATGAAGTTGCAATACCATCTTCTTTGTTGAGATAATTCCATACAATATTTAAACTTTGGAAAAATATTGCAAAGTTTATTTTTCCAAGTAAACACCATTTCTGGTTAATTTCAAGTTAACCAACAAAGCAAAAGAAAAATAAATCATTAATGAATGGCAATGTGAAATTAAATTCATCACGAGTTGGTCATGTGAAACCAAGCACATCACTAAGTTGCAATGTCATCTTCGGGTATCTCTAAAAACTATTTATAATCTATCCTAGTTATTTTAGCAATTTTTATTTTCTTCTTACTATTATTTGAGATAAAGAGATACTTTTGATCTTTCATATAATGGTTCATCACTTCTTATTAATATTATATTTTCCTTTTTTACCCTAACTCTAAATCATCTAAAAATTCTCTTTAAAATAATATTATTTTTATTCAACAAAAATGGGTTTTTCTTTGTATCCTCTTTTATTAATATAAAATTATTAATAAAATGATTAAATTTGAGGAATCTCATTAAAATATATACTCATTATTAACAATTAACTAAATGTGTTGTTATTTAATTTGATTTATTTCAAAATAAATATATGAATATATTTTAAACTAGTAATTAAATTTGATCGATTCTTTATTTATTAATTAATAATAAAATAATTTATTAATAATTAAAATAAAACAAAATATTTTTAAATAAATTATTTTTAAATGATTTAATTTTGTATTTTTGAATCAACTATCAAATGTTTTATCAAAAAAAATATTTGAACAATATATTTATGAACAAATGATTTTAGTAGGAGTTGTCATTAGGTGAGACTTTTTATGGATTTTTAACTAGAATATGGTGAAAAAATATACGGATTCAGTACTCTAAAAAAACTCTAAGGTACTTAGATTTTGCAGAGTTCTCAAGTCAAAATTGCGATTTCAGTGAATCCTTGCAGGATTCTAGACAAATTAGATCGGAAAATAATCGAGAATTTTTTTCAAAAAATTGCACAAGACAACTTGATTTTGTTTTAATAATTAAATTAAGTTAATACTTAAATTTTAATTGAATTATTACACTAAATATCTGACCAAACTATTTATTGCTTAAACATTATTTTAGGGTTTGTCTAAACATGTTATATGTTAGATTTTTTGGTTGGAATGAACCAAATTATTTTTGGTCAAAGCTTAATTTTTGTTGGTTAAAATAGGTTTTGACTATATATGGATTATGAATTCAATGCCCTAAAAAACCCTAAAGCCTTGGATTGTGGAGAGTTTACAACTCAAAGTGAAACTTGTGATTCCAAAAATTCCCTACCTAATTCTAGGCTAATTATACCAAAAAATATGACAAAAAAAACCTTCATAACATTATCGTAAGTATAAAACCACGACTCAATCACCAACTTCTAAAAACAACAACTACTCAAGCATGAACCTATAAAAACAACCTACAACAAACTTGTACTAAACTTTATTGGCCAAGTATTCATTCACTAAACATTATTTCAACTTAACTCGAAAATAACATCTCATCATGAACTTTGAAACAAAAAACACAACTCATCACCCAGCACTAAATTGTAAAACCACAACAACTCAATCACAAACTTTTAAAAACTACAACTCAATCACAAACTTTTAAAAACAACAACTCAATCACAAACTTTAAAAACAACTCATAACTAACTTGCACTAAACGTTATTGACCAAATATCACTAAACATTATATCAACTTAACTGGAAAATAACATGTCATTGTGAACTTCGAAACCAAAAAAAAAACTCATAGTTGAACTAAACTTTATTTCATATGAATCATTGAAATGGAGTAAAAGCAAATTTAACATTGTGAATGCAAATATATTAAGAAGTTGCAATACCATCCTCTCCATTGAACTTCGAAACCTAAAAAACAACTCATCACCTAATTGAACTCAACTTTATTTCATATGAATTAGTGAAACATAGTAAAAGAAAACTAAACATTGTGAATGCAAATATATTAAGAAGTTGCAAAACCATCCTCTCCAACTTCCAAACCAAAAAAAACAATTATTAGACACTTGCACTAAACTGTAAAACCACAACAACTCAATCACAATTTTTTTAAAATAACAATTCAATCACAAACCTTTAAAAACAACTCACGAGGAACTTGCATTCACTTTATTGACCAAGTATTCATTCACTAAACATTATCTAAACTTAACTAGAAAATGACATCTCATCATGAACTTCGATACCAAAAAAAGCAACCCATCACACAGTTACACTAAACTTGCACTAAAATTTATTTCATATGAATAAGTGAAATAGCAAAAGCAAACTCAACATTGTGAACGCAAATATATTATAAAGTTGCAATACCATCCTCTCTATTGAGATAATTCCATACAATATTTAAACTTTCCAAAGATTATTTTTCCAAGTAAACTCCATTTCACGTTAACCAACCAAGAAAAGTGAAAGAGAAATAATGAATGCATGGGAATGTGAAAGTAAATGGCCATGTGAAAGCAAGTACATCACTTAGTGGCAATGTCATCTTCCATATTGAGATACTTCTAAATATTATTTATAATATATTTTAGTTATTTTAACCGTTTTTATTTTTTTCTTATTATTA
>APFE030569460.1:21314-76376 GCA_000404065.3 Pinus taeda
AATGATTTAATTTCTTATTTTTTGATTCAACTATCAAATCATTTATCACAAAAAATATTTGAACAATACATTCATGAATAAATGATTTTATTAGGAGTTGTTATTAAGTGAGATTTTTTGGAGTACTCGGTGGATTTTTAGTTGGAATCTGGTGAAAACATATATGAATTCAGTAGTCTAAAAAATTCTAGGGCACATAGATTATGCAGAGTTCACAAGTCAAACTTGTGATTTCAATGAATCCTTGGAGGATTATAGACAAATTAGATCGGAAAATAATCTAAAAAAAATTCAAAAAGTTACACAAGACCACTAGATTTTGTTTTATTAATTAAATTAAGTTAATATTTAAATTAGATTGAATTATTATCTTTAATATTTGACCAAACTATTTATTGCTTAAACACTATTTTAGGCTTTGTCTAAACATGTTATATGTTCGAGTTTTTGGTTTGAATGGACCAAATTATTTTTTGTCAAATCTAAATTTTTGTTGATTAAAATAGGTTTTGACTGTATATGGATTATGGATTCAGCACCCTAAGAAAATCCTAAAGCCTTTGATTGTGGAGAGTTTACAACACAAACTGAAACTTGTGATTCCAAAAACTCTCTACCTCATTCTGAGCTAATTATACCAAAAAAATATGACAAAAAAATCTTCATCACATTATCTTAATTGTAAAACCACAACAATTCAATCACTAATTATACCAAAAAAAATATGACAAAAAATCTTCATAACGTTATCTTAATTGTAGAACCACAACAACTCAATCACGAAGTTTTAAAATCAATAACAATAAAAACTCAATCACGAACCTTTAAAAACAACCCACTATGAACTTGCACTAAACTTTATTGACCAAGTATTCACTCACTTAACATTATCTCAACTTAACTGGAAAATAGCATCTCATCATGAACTTCTAAACCAAAAAAAAAAACTCATCACGTAGTTCACTAAATTGTAAAACCACAACAACTCAATCACAAACTTTTTAAAACAACAACTCAATCATAAACTTTTTAAAACAACAACTCAATCACGGACCTTTAAAAACAAACTTACACTTCACTAAAATTTATTGACCAAGTATTCATTCAACTCTGTTGTGAAATAGGGCATTGGAAAAGGCCAAAGGAAGTGTGGGAGGAAAGGGTATGCATTTTTTGTTCTTGCGGAAAAGTGGAAACAGAAAAACATTTCATTTTAGAATGTGAGGCCTTCAAAAACAACAGGGAAAGTTATGCAGATATGCTGGCAGCTAGCTCTTGGGATAATCTATTTAGCGAGGGTTTTGTCAAGAAGCTAGAAGCATTTATTGTGAAGCTTCACAGAAAAAGTGTTGGATAGATCAAGTAGATGAAGATGCAATTTCTCTCATAGGCTATCTTTACCCTCATGGACGTTAAAATAATTTCTTTCTTTCTTTCTTTCTTTCACTAAACATTATCTCAACTTAACTAGTAAATAACATCTCTTCATAAACTTCGAAACCAAAAAAACAACTCAGTTGCACTAAACTTTATTTCATATGAATAATTGAAAGAGAGTAAAAGCAAACTCGACATTGTGAATGCAAATATATTACGAAGTTGCAATACCATCCTCTCTATTGAGATAATTCCATACAATATTTAAACTTCGGGAAAATATTGCAAAGATTATTTTTTCCAAGTAAACACCATTTCTTGTTAATTTCAAGTTAACCAGCAAAGCAAAATGAACTTGAAATCATTAATGCAGGGCAATGTGAAAGTAAAGTCATCATGAACTGGTCATGTGAAAGCGATCACGTCACTGAGTGACAATGTCATCTTCTGGTACTTCTAAATACTATATATAATCCATCCTAGTTATTTTAGCAATTTTTATTTTCTTTTTACTATTATTTTAGATAAAGAGATACTTTTGATCTTTGATATAGGGGTTGATCATCTCCTTTTTTGCCCTTGGAAAAATCGTAATTTTCATTATTTATGGAAAATTACATGTTGTAGATGCTCTTCGCATATGCGGTATATGAGGCTATGTGCCTGTCAAGTAGAGGAATACAAAAAATAAGTTCTCCGTGCAGGGAGGATCTACCTTCAGTAGTGTTCATATAAGGTTATCAAAAAAATACACTACTCAGAGAGTATTTATGTCTGTAAATACAATTGGTAATATATAAACATGAAAATATTAACATATAGCAGAAAAACAGGCTCCTGTTGAGCCTATACTATATGGTCCATGAAAGGGCGATGGTAATACTGGTAGTGTGCTCCATCCCTCTGCTCTTGTATCATCCATGTGTCAAGTGGCCTAATGGATGCCTCCTTGGATAGCATATCGGCAAGTGAGTTGCATTCCCTATATATATTACGACAAGAAAAGTTGTCAAATAAAGAGATGAGTATATGGGCCTCATCCAGGATAGGCCTTAGAGTGTAAGCATAACATTTTGATGTTTTATTAATCCAATTGCATACAATTTTTTAGTCCCCAAAAAGTTGTAGATTCCTGCAATGTTTTTCTAAAGCAAACTGAATGAGGTGTTTAGCAGTGATGAGCTATGCAAAATTGTTTGTGCCCCCTCCAAGCCCCAGAAGTGATGGGAATCTAAAAGATATAGGATGGCACCACCCCCACACCCTGCTTCTTGTGCAGATCCATCAAAAAATGCCCATGGCTAGGTGTGGTCATTGTTTTTCGAGACAATATGTCTGGGGGTAGGATTGTCATCGTCTTCAAGGATGTTGCTATAATCTTCTAGAAGTTGGGCAGAGATGGAGGGCCAGTGAGGAACGATATTCTGAAAAATGTGACAGTTACGAGCAATCCAGATTTCCTAGAAAATAAGGAGAGGAAGGTTTCTAGCCTTTGTTGGGGTTGCGGATGTCCACCATGTGGTCCAAGATTCCCTGGCAGACAGGCCCCGCCATGTGCACTGAGTGGGGATGTTCAATAGGACAGATATCCAGAGGTCTATAGTGATAGGGCAAGTGAGGAAGAGGTGATCTGCATATTCTGAGCTGAATTTACATAAGCTACACCAAAAAGGTCCATGTTGTCCTCTCTTGATCAGATTGTCTCCCATGGGAGTCTTGTTTTACAAAATTGACCACATGAGTAGTCTAGTTCTAGGGGATGCTTTGAGTTTCCACATGCTTTTACACCATAGTTCTATAGGCTGAGCTTTGTAAATGCTTGCTAAGAAGAGGTATCCCTCTTTGGGAGAGTACCGCCCATTTTTTGCATGCGCCCAAATAATCTCATCCTCCCCTTCTACTATTCTGATGTGTGATTTAGTTAAGGCAGTTGTGTAGTCCACCCAATATTGATGCCACTATTGAGGAAGGTGTAGACTGTGAGCATATTTCCAGGCCTAGTGGAGGAAGGTGGATCGATCCATGTCAGAAATGTGGTTGATGTGAGTAATGCCAGAGTTGGCAAGGAGGAGCTTTAGTTCTTCTGGTAGCTTGTGGGTGTTACCACACATAATCCATGGGTCCAACCCGATGCGAACAGATGTGCCTGCTTGTATTCTCCAAGTGAGTCCATCTCAAATGAGTGGCAAAGAGTTTAGCACTACTTTCCAAATGGTTGAGATCCCTGTTTTATTCCAGCTTGTTTGTCTAAGCCAGTCCATCATATTTAGGGGAGCGATGTACTTAGAGGAAGCCACCATAGTCCAAAGGCTATTTTTTGTGATCAATTGCCGTCCTAACTTAGCTGCCAGAGCAGAGGAGAAATCTTCCAGTTTTTTTATGCCCCACACTCCCCATTTCTTTGGGAGGGTAAGCAGATCCCATTTTTCCCATGCAAAAATCCTCCCTGTTTATTTTCCTTTCCAAAAGAACCTGCAACAGAGATTTTGTATTCTAGTAAGGATTCCTCTAGGTATCCAAGCTAGGGACATCCAGTACACCGAGGTGGCTTCAAGAACAACTTTGATGAGAACTAGTCTTTCGGCCCTAGAGAGATACTAATGGTACTAGATATTGAGTCTACTTTCTAGGTTTGATATTAACCATGTCCAGTCATCTATTTTTTAGTCATGGGGCTTCAGCCCATAACCGAGATATCTGAGACCATCCTCCAACTGTAAAAGGGTGAAGGGAAACCGGTGAAGAGTAAACTGGATCTCATGTGGGGTGCAACCAGTAGTTGTAATGATGGATTTAGAATTGTTGATGACCATGCCTATTGCAGTTTGAAAGAGGGAGATGGTGTTTTGTAAGGTAGTCAAGTCCCCAATTCCACCAATGAGGAATATCAGCACATCATCCACGAAGAGTAAATGAGTTATTATGCATCTGCCAGTGACCCTAATTCCCATGAGTCTTCCTCTATGGTGCATATCTTTTATAAGTCTACTAAGCCCCTCCATAACCAACAGAAATAGCAAAGGGGACATGGGGCACCCTTTCTTGAGGCCTCTTTTAGAGTGAAAGAAAGGTGTTGTCATTTCATTGACCAAGATACTAAAGGATATGTTTGTGATGCAACACATGATCCATTTTATAAAATCATACGGGAATCCTAAATGAGTTAGGAGCATTCAGAGGTATATCCAACTTACTTGGTCAGAAGCCTTTGAGAGGTCTACCTTTATGATCATACCTTTAATCTTCTTCATCTGGATGGAGCGCATCACTTCCTGAGTAGTACCAACCACTTCATGAATCTGACGATTGAAGGCAAATTGTTCTGAGGAGATGTGGGTGGAGAGAATGGGTCGGAAATGATTTTCTATGATTTTGGCAATGATTTTATAAATGTAATTTCACAGGGAGATGGGGCAAAAGTCATCTAAAGAGGTTGGGTTATTTGATTTCGGGATGAGGGAGATGAAAGTGGAATTGATGGCCCCATACATTTGACTAGTGGTCCTACATTCTTCAATGACCTTAAGTAGGTCATCTCCAAGGATTTCAAAAAGCGTTGTATAGAACGCCACTGACTAGCCATATGATCTAGGACTCTTGTCGTGCTTAAACCATTTCAAATTAGCCTTCAGTTCCCATAGAGTGACTGCCATGTTCAGCTCCATAGAATTCTCCTGATCTACAAACCAAGGGAAGAGTTGTGCTACTCTGATGACTTCAGTGAGAGTGGCATTGGCAGGGTGCCTGATAGATCTGTTTGAAGTGTGTTGTGGCCAGAGAGGCTAGTTGCTGGAAGGTATGCACTTCATTTCCCTGCTCATTTTTTAGTTGCCATATGGTATTGATTGCCTTTCGACCATTTTCAAATTGTGGAAAAATTTTGTGTTGTCATCTCCTTCCATCAACCATATTGCTCTACTTCTCAATCTCCAGGTTTCTTCCCGATCTTTTAGGATTTTTCCTCTCTTCAATATTAACTCGGTGAGCTTATCCTTTTGATCTCTTGATATGAAAACCCCTCCTTGCTGAAGAAGCAATTTATGAGTCAATGTCCCATAGGGTTTGTACTTCATATTCTCGCTTACTATGTGCCCAGATTTTTGATAGCCTTTTCAGCTCTTTTAAGTTGTTGACAAAGCTTTTTGTTATGTTCCCACCAGCAGCAAGGGGTGGGACTTCTAGAAGTCAATGAGCAATTGTTATAGGCAACATCCTTCAACCAGGTGGTATTGAATTTGAAGGGGGCTCTAGGTTTGCATACTCCTCCCCTTATGTCAAGGAATATCGGCGAGTGGTTAGATATACCACCTGATCCAACCCATTGTTTGAAGATGAAGCCCATATCCAGTAATTGTTCCTTGATGAGGAATCGATCAAGCCTTCTTGTGATGTTGTCCTCTCCAATCCTTTTGTTCCTCCATGTACGTAGAATATTTGCAAAGGGAATATCAATAAAGTTGTGGTTCTCTAGGATATTTTTAAAGAAAGCAGATAGGGGATTGACCCGGGCATGATGTCCCCAAGATTTCAAGAAATTCACAGAGAAGTTAAGGTCCCCTCCCAGGATGATGTTGTCAAGTTGCAGGAAGTTAGAGGTCAAAAATTTTTCCCAAAATACTTCACGATGATGACGAAGCCCGTATACATTAATCAGTATGATGTTTGTGCCCAGTTCAGATGAGAAAATTTATGCCCCTATGTGTCCAATGCCTCCCCAAATGTTACACAGCTTGATAGAGCGAGGATTGTAAGCCAAGGCGATACCCCCCACATGACCATTTACATCAAGGGCTTGGAAGGACCATCCAGGAAGCATGGATTTGAGGAGGTGAGAGATGGCTTCAACAAGGCCCAGGGTTTCTTGTAAGAAAACAACATCAATATGTTCGATCTTAAGAAGTCTTCGCAGAGCTAGTTTTTTCTCAAGGCTAGCTATCCCTCAACAATTGAAAGAGAGCATCTTCATGGGGGGGATGATCCCAGGGTGTTTTGTGCTCTAAGAACCCGATCTATAGTAAGTTGTCACCCTGTGACAATCTCCTCCCCAGCCTATCGCTTGGCTTTGGATAGGGAGGATAGTCTACTTCTAGGGGGCTTCTGAGGGATGGGGGAAGATACCAGACCAATTCCTATGGATTCATGGGCATGTGATCAAGATATGGAATGAAGCGAGTATTTGTGGAGAAGAGAACCTTGATTAGAGTCAAAGGATGCAAATGGTTTCACCTCTGGGAAGGATGGGGGGTACAGGAGTAAATAGGGGGAGGGGTATGTAGAGAGCAAGTCAAGGTAAATGGGGGGGGGGGGGGTGGGGTGGGGGGGGTGTGACATAAAATCAGAGCTCTATTGAAATCCCATTGAAACATCCATGCATTCAGATAAGTTAGAGAATTGTACAAAGCAGGGTGCAGAAGAGGACATACCCGAAGATAGCGCGGATTCTGCAACTGCCCTTAACCTAGTCAGTGGAGGAGAGGGTGGCCAAAAAGATTATTTTTCATGCTTCTTCAGAATCTCAAAGGCCATGGAATTCTCTGCTACTTCAGGGCTTGAGTGTTCCATTGCTTCATCCAAATAGGTGTGTCTTGCTGGTGCCTGAGGATCCTTTGTACATATTATCTTCCCCTTTTTCCTGTTCTTCACTTTTCTAATCAGGGGGCAGTTCTTTTAGAGGTTAACCACTTTATGGCAGTGCATGTACCTAAATGGAACCTCCTCGTAATCAAGGATTTGCATTTGCATGAAGTTCCTCCAACGTAGAGTAATTTTCTCTTGTAGCCCTTCTCTAATGTCCAAACTGACTAAGATCCTCGCATAAGCCATGATTCCAGTGGAGAGGTATGATTTGTCGTATTCCAAGAAGGTGCCTAGAGAGTTCCCTATGCATCTGAAGATGTCCTCATACCATAATTGTAGCGCAGGCCCGGGAGGCGAACCCATAGAGACCCAGCCCCTGACTGTTCCCTCTCTAGATCGAAAAGGGGGTTCCATAACCTCAGCAACACGGGGGCCTGTTCAATATGCTAGAAGGATGACAATACCCAATTTGTATGCTCGGCCTAAGCAAATCGCAGTGTAAACCAACCGCGAACAAAAGTTTGAACGAAAGGTAGCTCGGCCAGGTGTTGTCCCCATACTTCTACAACCCATTGTTTTAATTGTGCCACCGTATAGTTCCTACCCCGAACTCTTCCCACCAAGACTCGTTCAGCAATGTTCATGGCTTCACCCCACTGAATGTCTTCTCCCAAGTTGATGATAACATCATGTGCCCTTGATTTCACACACTTCTGTCTTTTTCCTAGCCTGTGTCCCACTTCGGAGGTGTCCTCCTGTGTTCCGTTGTGAGGAGGGTTTGTAGGGTTAGTGATGCAGGAAAATGAGGCTTGAAGACAAAAGGCTTCAAATTTTATTTCAAAAATACAAAAAAGTTTACAAGCAAAGGAGTGGGATCCTTAGCTGTCACTTTACAAAGCTTTCTAGATAGGGTTTGAGCTAGAATTCAGGGATTTAGATTATCTTGTAATAAATTTAAGTAGTTAGGCTTAGTTGAGATTCTCGAGGAGAATATCATGTAGATTAAGATAGGATTAGGTAGTTTCAATCCATTGATCTAGGATCTGGTTGATTGTATGAACAGGTATTTATGTATGATTTGAATTAATGTAAAGGGATTTCGTTGTGGAGGATTAGACTGTAAAAGTTGAAATCTCTCTGTATTTCTGTGTATTCTATGCATGAATGGTCAATCCCAAAGGTTTGAAGTTCCTTCGAAATATCTCTGAGTGTTGTTGATTTCTAGTTTGGGCTCTTTAAAACTAGATTTTATATAATCTTGTGTTATCACGTTTAAATATTCGATTCACTATGTATTGAGTTAATTCGAATGTATTTCGAAACCACGGATTTTAGTTAGCGATATCCTAAATATAACTTAGAGACATATTAAACTTGGCGGAAGCTTTAAAACCTTGGCGGAATGAGGAAAACCTGATAAATTCGCAAGAAACCCAAGAAAAGGTCTAAACCATTTGATCGACAGATCCAATAGATCTAACGGTTATCGCGTGACAACAAGCACAGAAGTTAAACAGAATAGAAAAGTAGTGTTTGAAGGTGAAATATGTTTCTCACGCGGCCTCAAGGAGGTAAGTTCAATATTCTGAAATTTTATGCGATTACACTTAGCAACCAACACATAGCACGTGAAAATTGATTTTCTCACGTGCTCTCGGCTCGTTATACATCGCGCAAGATTCCACGCGAGATTGCACAACAACCATTGGATCAATTGGAGTTGATCAACAGTGGAGATCATCCAGAATATTTGGTGAGCGGATGAAGTGATAACCATCGGATTTTGTGTTGAGATCGACAGCGGAGAATTAATGTGATAAAGGTTTGTGGAATGACGGACGCAATAAGGTTATAAACTATGGTTTTAATTACTTTCAGTTCTGTGGAAAATAGAAGGTTTTCCATATATCGGGTAAATATAATAGTTCTATTGTTTTTAGTAGAATATCTAAAATTAGAGGTTGATCACTAATACTCCAAAGGAAACCTGAGAAGAAGACCCGCCTGAACTTGAAGAGATTGTTTCTAGTTTTGAACGATTATCCTTAACACCTGCAACCGACCCACCATTAGTGGTATCAGAGTAGCCTACTGACACTGATCAGGATCTCAAACATCAGAAAAATAAATCCAACATGGCTTTCAGATTTGGAGGAAGACGTGGTGGTGGTCGAAGAAGAGGAAGACCAATTGCAAATGTTGAAGTGTTGGAAGCTATGAAACAAATGCAAGCTAGATTGGAAGAAGTGGAAATGGGAAATCAAAGAGATGGAGATGTTAGTGAGCCTGAAGTTGAAGCTGCAGAAGAAGAGGGACCTGTAGAAGTTACTCCTGAAATGAGATTATTTGAATCAGTGTTGGTATCCACATTTAAACCCAAACTTGAGGGTTCAGTTTATACATGAGGTTTAAACCCTGAGGAGTTGATAGACTGGATTAATGACATGGAAAAATTATTTGATTATGAAGAAATGGAAGAAGGAAAGAGAGTGAAATTTTTTGTCACAAAATTGAAAGGACATGCAACACTTTGGTGGGATGGAGTGCGGGTAGAAATAAGACTTGGTAAGTAGTCTATTAGTTCCAGTCTTCGCAGCCTATGACCAAGGATCAACATGAGCTCTTACTAGGTTTGGTTTGGTTAGATGTTTTGCACATGATATTCAGCACAAAACATGTCACAAGTGTGTCCATCAGAAGAAGCTCGGAAAACTATTTCCAACAGTATATCACACTCCTGTAACCAGTTTCTGGATCAGAAGATATGATCGAAATGAATGATTGATTCTTGGTTTTACATGTTTTGAGGTCAGTTGCTGCACACAGGGACAAGTTTACTACAAAATCAGTTTGGACAGGAATTTTACAAAAGTGAAAGAGGATTTTGTCCATCACATACCAAATAACAAAACCCTCCTTCATTTTATGCACAGGTATTACTATGTGGGAGATATGCAGTGATATTTGAAGCCTACATTAAAACAAAACAAATTTTGCAGTTATTTTACTATTTTATTCATTTTAGTACGGTGCCATTTGACAACAGATGGAAAGTAATTTTGAGAAACCCAAATATTTTTTTAACCATGAGCCATATAACAAAAACCTCTTTCTGTTTATTCACAGGTGTCGTGAATTTGGATATGTGACTAGATCTTTACAGCGCATTTTCACAAATTTAAATTTTTAATGATTCTTTGTTTTAGAGATTATTTTGTAGCACATATTTCGAGCAACTGGAAATGAATTTCCAAAATTTGAGAGAGTTTTTCTCCAACATGACCTTATCTATGAAAACCTCTTTCAGTTTTGTAACAAGTGATATGGTTTAGGAGATACGAGTTCATATTCAACACTTATTTTCAGAAATTCAGTCCAAGTTTAATGTAACTGATTCTATTTTGAAGAAGATGTTTGAGCTCAATTCCCTTAATACAGGGATGAGAAAATGTATATATTTTATGAATTTCATAGTGTAGAGGTTTGATTTTGGTAGCAGAGAGGCTGCTTGGCATTGTGTAAATTTTTCCTGAATATCATTTTAATAAAGTAGTTTTTTGCCCTTTGGACCTAGGATCCATCACGACGTTATTGTTCAGTATGTTTTTCATGTAACTCACTTACATATTTTGTTTTTTCTGCCTTGTTTTAGCATTATCTAAGAGATGTGTTATGAATTCATCCCCTATGATGCTCCTTTCATGATGATTTTGATGTTAGATGTAATGGTTTTCTTTGCAGAATTCATCTTTTGTTAGATGCTCTATTGAGCAATCTAGTGATTCTCTTTCATCTAAAGTTGTTGTTGTAGATCCTTCCCTTGTTTGATGCCTGTAGGGTAGTGGGATTTCTTCCGTATTCTTCTCACATGCACAATCTTTATATGGTTGAACATGGCACTTACTTTGCCCCAAGTTTTCCGGCAGAAACTGGCATCGACTCCATAGCCCAATCGTCCTTTCTCTTGCTGTTTCGACCCAAAAATTTTGAAACAAATTCCCATACTCCATAGCTAGCCTAAGATTTCATTTATTTTGGCCACGTTGTGTTGGCAAAGAGAGATCCCTATCTGGTCTGGCATGGCTAGATGCCAAATCAAAGCTTGGTCTGTGGTTACATCAGAATTGCCTTTTCTCAGCCTTAACATTCATTCTGACTGTTAACATATTGGCGCCGTTATCGGGGACGAGGTGACAGATCTTCTCCGGGAAAGATCATTCAAGTTCCAGATCTGGTTGCTGATGGTGGACATCAGTCAGACACATATGAAGGCTAAAACATTCACCTGGTGACTCCAACTCAATCCAGAGATTCCATTGCTCACTAATCCATTCAGCACTAAAATAAGATGGTAGGGTATGTGGCAAACCCTGTGTTTTGTGAAGTTTTAAAAGAAGTTAGAGATTAGTTAATGGATATTGAAATTGATGAAGTATTTTTCATTACCATGCTTCAATGTTTGAGATCTCCGAAGTTTCCTCCTAAAGCTAAAACTGGTTTCTTTGAGTTAGTTGTTGAAAATTTTGAGAAGGAGATTCAGTATTTAAATGATCAGTTCGATTCATATGAATTTTGAGATCCCAAAAAGTTCTTGGAAACTCTCCCTCCTTCAAAACAAGAAACACTAGAGCTGCCCATGGATGTTTGCATTAACAGTTTGCAATTGGAGGTCTGTGTTAAGGAGTTAGGGCAGCAAATAGAGTTTGGTTTGTTTGATCCTATTGTCACATATGTGGATTATTTTTTCAGTTTGAATGATAAGTCAAATTGTCTTTCGCACAGCCAAAATCAGTTTGTGCATAGATGGTTGTCAGCATTTACATTTGTGTCTTGGTTGTAGCACTTTTAAGCAGCATCCTCGTCACAGTTACTTGATTGGTTGATCTGGCATTATAGCGTTACTTGATCTATCAATTTTGCAGTAAAGTAGGTTATATTTGTACATAAATAAGTTGCCTGAGGCAGCATTTCAATTTTCAGTATTTGTTTATGTACAGGTTGCAGTATGTATATGTTTTTGGATTGGTATGAGTTGTTTTGGGTTTGCAGTTGTTTGACCGTATTGCCCAATGGATGAGGCACTTGGTCTATGGTGTTCTTGACACCTCCAAGGAGTTGTCATCCCCAATAAGGCTGATGGTGCTTTCTATTTGAATCCTTGTTCAAGACTTCTCATATCTAGCTTTGCAGCCCCCGAATGTCATTGATTGTCAAGTTGCAGATGAAGACTTGGAAGCTGGAACATATGATCAAATGATGCAAGATGATTTTGTACCATTCTGTTTTGAATCATTTTAGTTTTTGAAGGGAATTTCGCATAGTATATCTTCAAATGAGCGGCCTATAGAAAATCATGCAATCTCATCGGAACCAATAGAAAATGGGTTGCAACAGTCTTTTAAAGTTTTTCACGATCCAATAGCTGATGTGTTGGATGATGTCTGCAGTCAAAGTCCTTCTTCATTAGCTAACTATGAGCTTGAAAAAAGTATTGATACAAACTTGATCTGGCAGCCGATTTCTTTACCATTTTCAGCAAGAGTCTCGTCACAAAGCTCAGATGAAAGTTTGTATTCATGGTATGAGAAGAAGCAAAGTAATCCATTGGATGAGCTAAGTCCCAGTGCACATGAATTTCAAGATCCTTATGCAGTATTTTTGGAGTCAGATAGAGCATCCATATTATTCAATCTGGGAAAATTTGGATTTGTTTACAAGTTTTCATGGGAGTTGCAGTGCAGTAGTTTTCTCTTCTTTCTCATAAACAAGCACTTGTGGAGAATTCAAACAACATCTAGAATGCTTACTTGGTTGCATTGGTTGTTTCATTTAACTTGATCAGGTGATGAATGAAACAGTTATAGTAGGTTTTATTTAATAAGCTCCACCTCGAGCATCTTTTCCAGTTTGTTAGTTTTGTTTTAGTATTGAGTCAGTTTTTAGTTGAGTACAAGTCAATCTGTGTTTTTGAGTCATAAGTATTCAGTCATGTAGTTCAGATTGAGTGTTTGGACCCCATTGCCCAATGGATAATGCTACTAGGTCTACGGTGTTCTTGGCACCTCCAAGGAGCTACCATCCCCATTGGAGCCAATGTTAGTGTCAATGTCTTCACACTTCCATCAATGATCAAAATTTGCTCTTTTGCATTTCATAGTAGGAGTCTCATTCTGATGAGGTTACATTCCATTAGGTCATGGATCCACTGATGGTAGGGTTTACTTCAACTTTTCCCTCTTGAGATGTATTTGTTGATCTTCTTTCATACTTTTCAATCTTGATTCATGTTCATTTTGCAGTCCATTTCATCAAATCCTAGGGTTTGGTCTCATTAGGTCTTAGGGTTTCCTCCATGGTCAAATTCAGTGATTATATTTTAATAATGGTCAACAAGCACATGAGGAGGTCAATAATGATCTGAAAGTCATAATTTGTTAATTTGTAAGCTTAATGAAGTTCTCACCTCAAAACTAATTTTGAGGTGAAAACAGAGCATTTGTATGTTATCTTTAAATTTGATGTAATTTTATTGTTCTCATGTGTAATAATGGTCCCATGCTGCTCCTGGACATCTAGTGATGTTGCCAAAGTACTGCCACTACAAAAATTCAAAGAATTTGAGCATCAGTCCACCTATCAAAATAAAGAAACTAAGCATCAAAAAAACAGGGTATTAGAAAAAACAAACAGACATTATAAAAGTGGGTTTTCACCAACAAAAATCAAAAAGTGAATGCTATAAAAAGCCATCCTTCTATTTATCATTTCATTGTGTTAATGTTGAAGTTAAAAGTTCCAAAGGGAGAGCTAAAGATCGATTTCAAACATTATTAGGAAAATGCAAGTCATTTGCTGTGTTTTTGGACAAAATTAACCAGTGCTACGTTTTTAAGTTGGCATTGCGCACCTGGCAGCATTTCCTTGTGTAATTTACAAGGGAATTGTGCTTTCAGAGTCGCGATGTGCACCTGTGTGAGGCGCTGCACTTCTGCCCAGCCAAGCTCCAAATCACCCAAAACGTTCTACACCTGCCAAATTCACCTCAAATTCATCAATTTTTCTCTCTTGCAAGTAAGTAAAATCATCATATCTTATGATCTAGGGTTTGTTTGCCAAGTTTGGTGTTTAGCATACTTAAATCTAAAACCCTAGCTTCTAGGGTGAAGCCCTAGATTCTAGGGTGAAACCCTAGCTTCTAGGGTGAAGCCCTAGCTTCTAGGGTGAAACCCTAGCTTCTAGAGTGAAGCCCTAGCTTCTAGGGTGAAACCCTAGCTTCTAGCATGAAACTTTAGTTTTCTTCATATCACTAGTATATGTATACCCTATCTACTTGCCATTATTCCCTAAACCTCATTCCCACATGTCATATTTCCTAAATCCCATTCCCCTCATACATTTTTCCTAAATTCCTACTTACACTGTCCATCAACCCCACAAACCCTACCCACTCTCCATAAAACCCTACTCATCCCTAAAAACATGTCCACACATCATACTCTCACATATCCCTTCATCTTCACTCTGTTCTTTTCATTCCTTCACCCTATCCCATCATCACCCATACAAAACCGTAAGTGTTCACAGCCACAGAAAAACAATGGAAAGAGATAGTGAATATGACTATGAGGAAGAAACACTCAGTAATAGTTCCATGGAGAGACATAAGTAGCAGAGGAAGCCTCATAAAGGAGGAATAATTATCACAGAAAATCCTACTAGTTTGAGGGAGTTATAAGCCTGTCCACTTGCCATTTCTTGCTTTAAACACCAAGCATGCTTTGATTTTTGTGAAATGATAGAAAGAGTCAGATTTCATCATGAGTTGGCTAAGCTATTTGTGACTCATTTGCACAGTAATGAAGTAACCCTTGCTGGAATAACCTTTACCACATCACCAGTTGTCATCTCAGAGGCTACAGGAATTCCAGATGTGGGTGAAAATTGGTACAAAAGTCAAGATATTGATGAGGAGTACTATGAGCCTTACATCAAGGCTAGATACAAAGACAAAATGAAGAGAGTATTCCCCTTCAAGTTTTTGGAAGACAGGTATGCTCCATTGATGAAAATCATTATCAAGTACTTCACTTGTGAAGGTAGGTTCTCTCGGTTGTATGCCTACCACATTAGACTTCTCATGCATTTCACTAGAGTAAAGATGATGAATCTCCCTTAATTTATGTTTAGAAACATTGAGATGATGGCACATATTGTACAGAGGAAGCCATACCCCCAGTAGTTGAATAGCATTTACCATTACTCTTTGATTAAAATCATTGTTCTACACCAACTTAGCCTTCTTAACATGCCATGGGAGACTTTCATTTCTCATGAGATATTCAAAGGCCCTCAAATCTTTTCATCAGTACATCATGAAGAAGGTGGACTTTCAAGCCATGAAAAAGTCAAAGAGACTGAAACTGTTGGAGTGCTAGTGTTTGTGACATATAAGAGGGGTACTAGGAAACTTTTTGTAGCTGCTAGGCAAGTATTATCTCCACAAGGTGTGGAAGGGATCTTGCCTTCATCATCAGGCCATAGGCAAATGCTATCTCCACAAGGTCTGGAAGGGGCTTTGCCTTCCTCTTCAACAAAACAGGTACAGGTTGAGCAACAAAGCAAGGGCAAAAGTAAGGGCAAGAAAAAGGTGCAAGAAGAGGACCTTAGTGATGAGCAGGAAAGAGATTTCATTCTTGTTGAGCATGAGGAGCCACAGCAGCACTTTACTCATCATGGAGTTGACATTATTGACTTGGAAGCTCAGGATCCGAAGACTATCAAAGACATGATCATAAAGGAACAAGAAGCTGAAATACAATCCTTGTCAAATAACTTAGAGAGAGCTAAGTTTATCATCAAATATTTAGAGCAAGAAAACAAGCAATTGAGCGACAAGAAAATCCTCATGGAGCTGCAAATGATCAAAGAAATTAGGCAAAAGGCCAAGGAGGCTCATGTCAAGTTGACTTCTATTGAGAAAGAGATTGAGAATGATAGGGAAACATGGCTTGAGAAGGTCAACATACACCTTGAGGGGCTGATTGAGAAGGCCAACAGAGACAAGAAGATGCTTCGCCACATGGCCTACCATTATTTGACCCGAAACAAAATCTATAACATAAGGATCATGAGACTTAAAGCTAGGTTGAGGAAGGATTTAAAGAGAAAAAAGGAGCAAGATAAGTTGAATATATTAGCTAAAGCCTCACTATTCCATCAAAGCAGCTAATGGTGGTGTCCCATGCCAAATCTGGGCAAGTTTTGATGAGTTTTTGTCTTTTTCAAATTTTGAAATTTTGAAAACAGGAAATTGGCCCAGAAGCGCATCGCCAGTTTCCCTGGAGCACTTTTTGGGGGAAATTTTTATATATTTGGATTCATCATGATGAGGGCATTCATCCCTGAAAATTTCAGAATTTTTGGAGCAAAACTAGGTCACCAAAAGGTCCAAAAACTACCAAAAAATGACCTCTCTGCCTCTTTTTGGACACACAAAAGCAACATTGGGAGATTTCAGTCTTTAGGGGGAAAATGACCTCCAAATGAAAAAATTCAAGCTGTTACAAAAACTAGACTTGAAGACCTTTCCAATGAACCATCTTGGGGTAATTTTAGCTAAGGGGAAGGCCTCCAAAAGTGGGTGGAAAGCAGCGCTACACTTTTGGCTCATGGCACTGCGCTTTTGACCAGTTTGCGAGAAAATCAAATTTTCGCCTACTTTCACTGCAAGTTGACTTTCTCTCTCTTCATGGATGATTTTATGATTTTAATTAATGACTTTGCATGTAAATTTAGTTGTGAAATGACATTATAGAGTAGATTCATCAGTTTGAGGTGGTTTTGGGGTCAATGAATCAGTTTCCATGCTTATAGAGGCAAGTTGTTCCACTGCCTATATTCATGTTCCCTGCTTGGAAATGGTTGTAACAGCTCCTTTTCCCTTGGTTTCGACCCCTGATGGCTAGCATAGGTGGTTTTATTTCTATATTATGTATTTTTCCTGTCATTAGCAAAGGTTGGACTCTCTTGGATGCTTTGAGCTACATTGTACACCTTTATCAGTTGTTTGGCAAGGAAATAAACCAGGATTTGCAGCTATTTTTATGGATACTTGTGGTATGGTGTTTTTGCATAGTTTCTTCTTTTGTTATCATTTTTTCACATGTTTTATGTATGCCACAATCTAATTCATTTCTTCTAGCTGAATGAAATCAAGATAGATAGGTAGAATTAATTGTTTACAGTACGTTGCCTTGGGAAGCCATTCAGTTTTCTATGTTTTCTACTGTTTGAGAAGGATGCATGATCTTTGCATGCCCTCCTCAGCTCCTCACCAGTCTTAGACCTATCATCTCACTCAATTTCAAGTTCCAAAGCACCTACCTACCCTACCCCATAGAACACCCTGCATCCTGACTTAATTTCCTGGACCCAAAACTGCCTAGCTCCATTTGATCCAGCAACAAAACCAACAAAATCAATCAAAGCCCTAGAGCTATTATACCTAGCATAAAATCTTGTTCATGATCCAGTCATTTTGACTGAGATTCATAAGGAGAGAGCCCTATCTTGACCTGGTATGGTTAAGCTTGGTTTGTGGTTACCCTGGAATTGCCTCCCTTCAGCCTGAGGTCAATATAGGTGATAACATAGTTGCGACCATACTGGGGAAGTAGTTTTATGTTCCTCAGTAAAACATACCAAGTTCAGATCTGATTGTTGATGGTGGACAACGATCAGACACCGAAAGGCTGAAATCATTCACCTGGCGACTCTAAATCAGTTTTGAGACCAGATCCAAGGACTCCATGGAGGATGAACCTGACCAACAAAAACATGAAAGGAAAATATGGAAAGATCAAGTATTCAACCTGGAATTTCATCCAAGACATTATGTTCTTTGTTATAAATGATTTCTTCTCTTTTCCCGAGAATTTCAAGAAGGCTTTACAAAGTATATTATATTTGAGAAAAGATCCTAGACCTGTATTTGATTCTTTCCCTTTGAAGATTGTGAATACAAAATGTTCACATGCCTTTGATCTTCATCAAGACCCTTCTTCTGAATCTTATGATGATTGTCTTCAAACTAATGAGCCTCAAGAGACCAAGACTAATTCTACAGCTTTTGTATATACTCCTGTACCTTGTAAAATTTCAGATAGATACAAGCCTCTGATTTTACCTCCTATATCCCATGCTTTCCCTAAAAATCATTACCTATATCTACCAAGATTTGATGGTGAATGTGACAAAATCACTGCTAAGAGACATGTATTGAATTTTGAGTCATTTCTTGACCTTTTTGAAGTTGATGAAGAAGATGTCAATATTAGGCTTTTTGCTCTTTCTTTGCAAGCAAAGTCAAGAGTTGGTTCAAAACCCTGCCTGATCCGAGCATCTCAGATTTCCAGCAATTCATCAAAATTTTCCTCGACAAGTGGGTGGTCGAAAAAAACACTTTCTTGATTCTAGAAGAGTATAACCAGTTGAAAATACAACCAGGGGAGATAGTACAACTGTTTTCTACCAGGTTTAACCAGGTCTATTTTTTGATGTCGTTAATATAAGACCTCCTCCTGGATCTGCTCTCTTATACTACTTGGAAGCCTTTGATCCAGAAATGGAGTTTCAGCTGAGGGAAAGGAACCTTGCAACACTTGAAGAGATGCAAAACAGTGCAATAGATGTAGAGCCTAATTTGCTGATCAGAAGGGAAAAGTTGAAGGAAGAAGAGATGAAGAGCATAGATCCAGAGGAATCGACATCTTTAGAGGTAAAGCTCGACATTTTGGTAAGTACAGTGGAAGAGATGATGCAAAATATCACCACAAGGAATGAGTATGATGTTCGAGACCATGACTTGCTGATTGAAGAAGAACAAGTGGTTGATCCAAAACATTTTCTTTCTTATCCCAATTGTAATAGATCTGATAATTATTGTTTTATAGATCATCTTAGAGAAGAGAGATCTGTTGATATGACATGTATGCTTGATGATTTCTTTTATACTGATGATTTCCCTAAGTTTGATCAGTATGATGATGATTATGTTCTCCAAACAGAAGCTAATCTTGTAGACAAACCAGCCACTGGTTTGTGGAAGGAGGAAGTTCACTTTCAGCAGCTCGAATACATTGATCAGTCGATGCATATCAGCCATGGAAGTGAGGAGGAAAGTGCAGAAAATTTTGAAGTAAGTGAAGGATCTTTGCCTTTTTGTTTTACTTCATTTCAGTTCATCAGAGACAACTTTCATGGAATCAAGAATCTACCGTCGATAAGTTTTGATCTTGACCATCTAGAGGGCAATGGAATCCTTGTTCAAGACTTCTCATATCTAGATTTGCAACCCCCGAATGCCATTGATTGTCAAGTTGCAGATGAAGACTTCGAAGCTAGAACATATGATCAAATGATGCAAGATGATTCAGTACCATTCTGTTTTGAATCATTTCAAATTTTGAAGGGAATTTCGCATAGTATATCTTCAAAACCTAAAATGATTCAAAACAGAATGGTACCGAATCATCTTGCAACATTTGATCATATGTTCCAGCTTCCAAGTCTTCATCTACAACTTGACAATCAATGGCATTTGGGGGCTGCAAATATAGATATGAGAAGTCTTGAACAAGGATTCCATCGCCCTCTAGATGGTCAAGATCAAAACTTATCGACGGTAGATTCTTGATTCCACGAAAGTTGTCTCTGATGAACTGAAACGAAGTAAAACAAAAAGGCAAAGATCCTTCACTTCAAAATTTTCTGCACTTTCCTCCTCACTTCCATTGCTGATATGCATCGACTGATCAATGTATTTGAGCTGCTGAAAGTGAACTTCCTCCTTCCACAAACCAGTTGTTGGTTTGTCGACAAGATTAGCTTTTGTTTGGAGAACATAATCATCATCATACTGATCAAACTTAGGGAAACCATCAGTATAAAAGACATCATCAAGCATACATGTCATATCAACAGATCTCCCTTCTCTAAGATAATCTATAAAACAATCATTATCAGATCTATGACAACTGGGATAAGAAAGAAAATGTTTTGGATCAGCCACTTGTTCTTCTTCAATCAGCAAGCCATGGTCTCGAACATCATACTCATTCCTTGTGGTGATATTTTGCATCATCTCTTCCACTGCACTTACCAAAATGTTGAGCTTTACCTCTAAAGATGTCAATTCCTCTGGATCTATGCTCTTCATCTCTTCTTCCTTCAACTTTTCCCTTATGATTAGAAAATTAGCTTTCACATCTACTGCATTGTTTTGCATCTCTTAGAGTGTTGCAAGGTTCCTTTCCCTCAGCTGAATCTCCATTTCCAGATCAAAGGCTTCCAGGTAGTGTAAGAGAGCGGATCCAGGAGCGGGCCTTATATTAACCGGCATCGAAAAATAGACTTGGTTAAACCTGGTAGAAAATTGTTGTACTGTCTCCCCTGGCTATCTTTTCAGCTGGTTATACACTTCTAGAATCAAAAATGGTTTTGTTTGACCACCCACTTGTCGAGGAAAATTTTGACAAACTATTGGAAATATAAGATGCTTGCATCAGGCAGGGTTTTGAACCAACTCTTGACTTTGCCTTGCAAAGAAAGAGAAAAAAGCCTAATACTAACATCCTCTTCATCAACTTCAAAAAGGTCAAGAAAAGACTCAAAATTTGGTACATGTCTCTCAGCGGTGATGTTGTCACATTCACCATCAAATCTTGGTAGATATAGGTAATGATTTTTAGGGAAAGCATGGGATATAGGAGGTAAAATCAGAGGCTTGTATTTATCTAGAATTTTACAAGGTATAGGAGTATATACAAAAGTTGTAGAATTAGTCTTGGTCTCTTGAGGCTCATCAGTTTGAAGATGGTCTTCGTAAGATTCAGAAGAAGGGTCTTGATCAAGATCAAATGCATGCGAACATTTTGTATTCACAATATTCAAAGGGAAAGAATCAAATGTAGGTCTAGGATCTTTTCTCGAATACAGTATACTTTGTAAAGCCTTCTTGACATTCTCAGGAAAAGAGAAGAAATAATTTATAACAAAGAATAGAATATCTTGGATGAAATTCCAACTTGAATACCTCATCTTTCTATATTTTCCTTTCATTTTTTTGTTGGTCGGGTTCATCCTCCAGTGGAGTCCTTGGATCTGATCTCGAAATTGATTTAGAGCCGCCAGGTGAATGATTTCAGCCTTCCAGTGTCTGATTGTTGTCCACCACCAACAATCAGATCTGAACTTGATACATTTTATTGAGGAACATAAAACAATTTCCCCAGTATGGTAGCCACAATGTTATCACCTAGATTGACCTCAGTTTCAAGGGAGGCAATTCCAGGGTAACCTTAAACCAAGCTTAACCTGGTAGATAACCCTACCAGGTTTGGAGAGGGCCCTCTCCTTGTGAATCTCAATCAAAATGACTAGATCATGAACAAGATTTTATGGTAGGTATAGTAGCTCTAGGTTTTTTATTGATTTTGTTGGTTTTGTTGTTGGATCAAATGGAACCAGGCAGTTTTGGGTCCAGGAAATTAAGTCAGGATGCAGGGTGTTCTATGGGGCAAGGTAGGTAGGTGCTTTGGCACTTGAAATTGAGTGAGATGATAGGTCTAAGACTGGTGAGGAGCTGAGGAGGGCATGCAAAGATCATGTATCCTTCTCAAACAGTAGAAAACATAGAAATATGAATGGCTTCATTTGATCCAGCAACAAAACCAACAAAATCAATCAAAACCCTAGAGCTACTATTCCTAGCATAAAATCTTGGTCATGATCCAGTCATTTTGACTAAGATTCATAAGGAGAGAGCCCTCTCCCGACCTGGTAGGGTTAGCTACCAGGTTAAGCTTGGTTTGTGGTTACCCTAGAATTCCCTCCCTTCAGCCTGAGGTCAATCTAGGTGATAACACAACCAATTAAAAATTGGAACAGGATGGTGGAAACGTTGAGAGGTAAGTTTTTGTCAAGTCATTATCAAATTTCATTATATAGACAAATGCAGAATCTTATACAGAGGTCTTTGACAGTGAAAGAATACACAAAGGAATTTTACAAAGTAAGCATAAGAGATGGACAAATTTAAGATACATATTAGAAGGTTGCAAGACATATAAATGGTCTCAGAATGGAGATCCAAGATGAGATAAGTGTGTTGTCTCCTAAAACAGTAGAAGAGGCTTATCAGATGGTATTGAAGGCTGAAGAAAAACTCATGAGGAAGCAATCTACTAGAAGTAGAGGTACTTTCTGAGGAAGGGGAAGTCAAGGTGGTAGAGGAAGATCTACAACACCTAGAGATGGAGCTAGCAGCAGCTTGAATCAGCATACACCCGCAGAAGGTGATGCAAGTGGAAGAAGGATTTTTTTAGAGGAAGAGGAGACAGAGGCATAGGAAGAGAAATTAGATGTTACAGATGTAACAAGCTGGGACACAGAGCTTATGAGTGCCCAGAAAATGCAAGAAAAAATCAGAGGAATGTAATTGTTGCTCAGACTGAAGAAGAAGCAGTAAAGGTGTCAGAAGAAGAAAATGTACCAGAGAAAGGGGAATCTTTGGTAGTTAACAAAGTTTTGTTAAAGCCAGCAAGGGAAGTTGTTGAACCAGCATAGAGAAAGACTTTGTTCAGGACTGTGTGCAAGGTTCAAGGAAAATGTTGCCAAATGATAATTGATAGTGGCAGTACTGATAATTTAGTCTCTACAGAAGTGGTGGAGAAGTTGAAATTAAAGACAAAGAAACATCCAACACCTTACAAGGTGTCATGGCTTAAAAAGGGACATCTTTTGTTAGTGAATGAACAGTTTGAAGTGGAGTTGCAGTTGGGAAATACAAAGATAAAATTATGTGTGATGTGATGCCTATGGATGTGTGTCACATATTGTTGGGAAGACCTTGGCAATATGATAGAGGAGCTATGCATGATGGGAAAAGAACACATACAAATTTGGTAAAGATGGTGTTAATCACACATTGCTACCTATGGAAGAGGAGGATGCATCAAGAAAATATGATCCAAAGACCTTATTGCTGAGTGGAAAAGAATACTTACAGCAAATTGAAGAGGATGAGGTAAATTTTGCATTGATTTGCAAACCCAAGGTAATAATGACTTCCACTAAAATTTTTGATTTGCCAATTGAAATTCAAGAGATGCTGGAGAATTTTATGATATCATTGTAGATGATTTTCCTAATGAGTTACCACCCATTAGAAAAATCAATCATCATATAGATTTGATTCCAGGGGCAAATCTGCCAAATAAAGCAGCTTACAGGATGACTCCCACAGAAAATGAAGAAATCAGAAAACAGGTTCAGGAACTGTTAGATAAAGGACTGATTAGAGAGATTTTGAGTTCTTGTGCAGTGCCAACAGTGTTGAGTCCAAAGAAAAATGGATGTTGGAGAATGTGCACTGATTCAAGAGCAATCAACAAAATAACAATCAGGTACAGATTTCCTTTACCTAGAATTGAAGATTTGATGGATTGTTTAAGTGGAGCAAGATATTTTACAAAGCTGGATTTAAAAATTGGGTATCATCAAATAAGGATTAGAGAAGGAGATGAATGGAAAACTACTTTTAAAACAAATGAAGGATTGTATGAATGGATGGTAATGCCTTTTGGGTTATCAAATGCTCCTAGTACATTTATGAGGCTAATGAATGAGGTGCTGAAATAATTTATTGGTAAATTTGTTATAGTATATCTGGATGATATATTAGTTTATAGTAGATCTAAAGAGGAACATACGACATCTGAATTATGTCTTACAGAAGCTGCAACAAGAAAAGTTATTGTTAACTCTAAAGAAATGTTCATTCATGAAGGAAGAGTTTGTATATTTGGGCTTTGTTGTTTCTACTGATGGATTAAAGATGGATCCAGAGAATATAAAGGCAATCATAGAGTGGTCTTCACCAAAAAGTGTTTTTGAGGTAAGAAGTTTTCATGGTCTTGCTAGTTTTTATAAAAAAAATTCATAAGGAATTTTAGTAAGATCAATGCTTCTATTATTAACACTATAAAGGAGGATAAACAACCATTTAAATGGACTGCTAAAGCAGAAAAGAACTTTCAGCTATTGAAAAGGAAGATCACTGAGAAACCTATTTTAATTTTGACTGATTTTAATAAACTTTTCCAAGTAAAATGTGATGCTAATGGAGAAGCTATTAGCAGTATTTTATGTGAGGAGGACAGACCTGTAGCTTATTTCAATGAAAAATTGAATGAATCAAAGAAGAAATATTCTTCTTATGATAAGGAATTTTATGAAGTTGTACATTCATTGAAAAAGTGGAGACATTACTTGATGTCTAAGGAGTTTATACTTTATTCAGACAATCATGCATTGTAGTACATTATGCAACGGCCAAAGCTTAGTCAAAAACATGCAAAATGGGTAGAATATCTTCAAAGTTTTAATTTTGTACTAAAACATATAACTAGCCAATCAAACAAAGTAGTAGATGCCTTAAGCAGAAAAAGTATCCTAGTTCAAGAAAGTCAAATTCAAGTGTTTGGTGTTGATATTATTAAAGAATTATATGAGAAAGACTTAAATTTTAAAGAGGCATTTGAAGCTTGTAAAAACCCTGTTTTCTTAGATAGAAGTAAGTGGCTGGATTTTTTCTTGCAAGAAGGATTGTTGTTTAAAAGAAATTAGGTGTGTATTGTCCTATGAGAGAAAATTTAATCAAGGAGAAACATAGTGGTGGACTTGGAGGAAATTTTGGTGCAGACAAGACTTATGAGTAGTTGAGTCGGTTTTATTTCTGACCGAAGATGAGATCTGAAGTGGAGAAGTATGTGAGAAATTGTAAAGTTTGTTAGTATGCAAAAGGAAGGAGACAAAACACAGGTTTGTATGTTCCATTACCTATTCCAGATAGACCTTGGGATATGGTAAGTATGGATTTTGTTTTGGGTTTACCAAAAACTCAAAGAGGAAATGATTCAATTTATGTTGTGGTAGACAAGTTTTCTAAAATGGCACATTTTATTCCATGTTATAAAACCAGTGGTGCTACTCACATTGCTAATCTATTTTTTAAGGAGATTGTAAGGTTATGTGGGTTACCTAAGAGCATTGTTTTAGACAGAGACACCATATTTGTGGAAGAAGCTCAGTACTAAACTGAGTTTCAGTTTAGCTTATCATCCTTAGACTGATGGATAGACTGAAGTTGTAAACAGAAGCTTGAGTAATCTTCTGAGAAGTCTTGCAGGTGAACATCCAAAACAGTGGGATCAAATTTTAGCACAGGCTGAATATGCTTATAATGATTCTCCTAACGGGAGTACAGGGCAGAGTCCATTCCATATAGTTTATGTAATGCACCCAAGAGGACTGTCTGAATTAAGAGACTTGGGCAAAGCTAAAATGAGAAGTGCTAAAGGAGAATATTTTGCTTCAGAGATTCAAGCAGAACAGGTAAAGTAGTAGTTACAGGATAGCAACATAAAGTACAAGAGTAGAGAAGATTTGAAGAAGGGAGGAGTTTTTTGAGGTTGGAGATTTCGTTTTAGCACACTTGAGGAAGGAAATATTTCCAAAAAGGGAGAATAACAAGTTAAAATTTAAGAAAATTGGACCACACAAATTCTTGAGAAAATTTTCTACAAATGCAAATGAAATTGAATTACCCCCTGATATAAGAATATCTCCAATTTTCAATGTTGCTTATTTGTACAAGTATGAAAGTGGAAATGCATAGGATACAGCAGAAGAAAAGGAAGAACAAGAGGTTGATTGGGTAAAACAATTACCAATAGCAAAGGCATTGCAGCCAGAACAAATTTTAGACAAGAGAGTGTTTAAAAGGACAAGAGTATTTTCAGTATTTGGTTAAGTGGAAAGATCAACTGATTGTTAATGCTACCTGGATGATAGATACCATGCTACAGAAGTTTGGCAGATCTGTATAAGAGCTCATGGACAAGAGCCCATGAAGAATTTTGTCCTCAGGAGTCTGATGCAAGACCATGAGGCTTGAAGACAAAAGGCTTCTAATTTTATTCCAAAAATATAAAAAAAAATTCACAAGCAAAGGAGTGGGATCCTTTAGCTGTCACTTTACAAAGCTTTGTAGATAGGATTTGAGCTAGAATTCGAGTTGGATTATATTGTAATAAATTTAAGTAGTTATGCTTATTTGAGATTCTCGAAGAGAATATCATGCAGATTAGATAGAATTAGGTAGTTTCGATCCATTGATTTAGGATCTAGTTGATTGTATGAACAGGTATTTATGTAAGTTTTGAATTAATGTAAAGGGATTTGATTGTGGAGGATTAGACTATAAAATTTGAAATCTCTTTGTATTTCTATGTATTTTGTGCATCAATGGTCAATCCCGGAGGTTTGAAGTTCCTTCAAAATATCTCTGAGTGTTGTTGATTTCCAGTTTGGGCTCTTTAAAACTAGATTTTATATAATCTTATGTTATCGCGTTTAAATCTTCGATTCACTGTGCATTGAGTTAATTCGAATGTATTTCGAAACCATGGAGTTTAGTTAGTGATATCCTGAATATAACTTAGAGACATATTAAACTTGGTGGAAGCACTAAAACCTTGGTAGAATGAGGAAAACCTGATAAATTCACAAGAAACCCAGGAAAAGTTTTGAACCGTCCAATTGACAGATCCAATAGATCTAACGATTATCATGTGCTAACAAGCACAGAAGTTAAACAAAATAGAAAAGTGGTCTTCGAAGGTGAAAGTTTTTTCTCACGTAGTCTCAAGGTGGTAAGTTTTATTCTGAAATTTTATGTGATTACACTTAGCAGCCGACACGTAGCATGGGAAAACTGCTTTTCTCACGTGCTCTCGGCTCATTATACATTGTGCAAGATTCCATGTGAGATTACGTGACAACCATTGGATCAAGTGGAATTGATCAATGGTGGAGATCATCCGGACTATTTGGTGAGCAGACGAAGCAATAGCTGTCAGATTGTGTGTTGAGATCGATAGTGGAGAATTAATGCAATAAAGGTTTGTGGAATGAAGAACGCGATAAGGTTATAAACTTGGTTTTAATTACTTTCGATTCCGTGGAAAATAGAAGGTTTGCCATATATCGGGTAAATATAATAGTTCTGCTGTTTTTAGTAAAATATCTAAAATTAGAGGTTGATGACTGATACTCCAAAGGAAACCCGAGAAGAAGTCTCGCCTGAACTTGAAGAGATCGTTTCTGGTTTTGAACGATTATCCTTAACACCTGCAACTAGCCCACTAGTTAGGGTTCGGGGAGTTCTTTCTAGGGCAAGAGGGGAAGGCATTCGAAAGAGGAGGGATATTTGTGAAGCTTCCTAAAAGGGGAAAAGTTATCGGGGTCGAGCGAGGGAGACCTTGAGTGGAAAGTGAAGGCTCGTCGAGAGATGAAGAAGAGGGGTAATGGGATCCAATGGATCGCTGAAGGGGAGGGCAACCTGAAGAGAAAGAAGCGAGGTCATGGCCAATGGAGTGGGCCACAAATTGAAGGGAGGTCGGTGACAGAGGTGTAGCAAAAGGCGGCTAGGAAGGTGGAACCGTAGGTAGGGTGATAACCGAAGCCCCAAGATCGAGGGAAGGGGAGCGATGGCCTTTATCAAATCTCTGTTGAAAGGAAAAAACCCCTTCGTGCTTAAGTGTAGGGTAGTCCATATGGAGGCACCCTCGAGAGGGTCTTCTGAATAATCTACTAATTCCAATTCCATCGAGTTGATCACCTCCTATTAATATTATATTTTCCTTTTTTACCCTAACTCTAAATCATCTTAAATTTCTCATTAAAATTTAAAGTAATAATATTATTTTTATTCAACAAAATGGTTTTCCCTTTATCCTCTTTTATTAATATAAACCTATTAATAAAATGATTAAATTTGAGGAATCTCATTAAAATATATAACTCATATTAACAATTCAACAATTTTTCCCTGGTTGCGGGTGACAGCAGGACACAGTGGGCTGAGCCACATGGCTACCATGTGCCGCCCCATGCGCATTAAATTCCACAGGGCCTCTGCCGTCAAAGGTTTATTATGGCAGGGTTCGAGCTCAGTGCATTCATTGCAGAATAGATTGAAAGGATGGAGGAATTTAGTTGGTGCTCAGAACAATGGAACGACGATAAATATTTGGCCGGGGACTGCGACAGGCCATTGCATTTCGAAATTCTTTGTCACGGTGGTGTCTTGTTGCAGAGAAATCTGCTGCAGAGGAAGGCCTGCTACTGGGCAAGGCGCACGCCATCACAGGCTGCCCTCTGGACCTCTTGACACACCGACTCCGGGGTTGGCTCTAAGAATTTCGAAAGCTCCTCAGAAGGTAGAGAGGCAGTCTCAGAGGTTCGGGAGGCGAACTCTGAGGTCTGGACGGCAATTTCAGAGGCGTTGGGGGCAAATTCAACGGGATTGGCAGCAAAATTGGAGACCCGGGTGGCCAGTTCAGAGACGCGGGAGGAGAATTTGGAAGCTTTGGGGACGGAAACAGGGGAACATCGGGATAATTTGAAGGTGGTGGTGGTGTTTGGAGAGTGCGGGCGACGAATTCTGGCTTCGGGGAGGCCACGCGACTCGCTCCAAGCAAACACAGGTGGAAAAGAATTGCCCATGGCAAGGCTTCGTCATCGGCAGCCTTGCAGGAGGGGTTCTGGTCGTGGCTCGGGCCGTGGTCGTGGACGTGGTGGGGCAGAGAGGGAGCACCACCACTGTTGCTGCTGCTATTATTATCGACGGGCAGGGGTCGCGCCACTCCAAGCAGGGCAATTCTTGGAGGTTAGTGGGGAAAACGATGAGGGGCCAGCCCTCCCTGCGTTCGGCTCAGTGGTATTTACCCTGGGTAAATCCCGGGACAATCAAGGAATTAGAGCTCACGTCTCTGTGCTCTTCACTCAAATTCCGGAAGATGCTGAAGAGGAAACGCCTCCAGGAGGGGAAGATCCACCCCCTGCAGGCTCTGGACATGCAGGCCCCTTGACGCCTCCACCAAGCGGGGAAGGAACCTCAGGGAAGGCGATCATGGCCGACCCCTCCACCCCCCAGACAACGAAATCTCTAGACTCAGCACAAGCCAAGTGGGCTGCCATGTGGGAGGGTGTCCCTGAGGGTTAGGGATGGTGCACCATTGTGGAGGAGAAACCTCCTGAGGACGAGTAACCCTCCAGCGCGTGCTCTAGCTGCTGCCAACCTCACTCAGCTCAAGTCCAGAACTCTATTTGATGCGGGTTATATGGTTCGGGTTAGAATTCGGTCTATTCTCCTGTTGTTTTTGATAAATGTCCAGTCCTTTTTGGTCATGTTTAATGTCAGTGTGTCGGTTAATATCAGTCCCCAGTTGGTCAATGAAGACAGCCCCTGGGTGGGCTAGATCACTTATGAGTAATCGAGAAGTCGGAGTCTGTTTTGGCATTTTGGAACAGTTTTGTGCCTCAGTCGATCTTTCAGAGGCATTAGGAAAACATGTTGGATGCTACCCCTGCGTGGGAGCTTTTGGGTCAGTCTGCTTCACCCATGGCACCACTGGTGGCCATGGAAGTCCTGTCAAGTCCCGCTACTCTGTCTGTAAACATTCATATGTACATATAATATAAAAGTTAGCTAGTTTACCGAGAAAAAAAAAACAATTCAACAATTTTTTTTTCCCATGGAAAAAAGTTGTAATTTCTATTGATATATAAGAAATTACATTTTGTAGATGCTAACGCATATGCATATGGAGGCAGAGTTTCATGTCAAGATACATAAATCTTTGACCAGATAAAATAGTTGTATTCTCCACGCAGGGAGTCTGTTTATCTGCTAAAAATGTGTCTATGCCTAACCTCTATCATAAAGAGATCCAAGTCAAAATTGTAATTGTCTCTTCGCAAAGAGAGAAACTAGGTATCAAAATCTGGACAGTATATCCAAAGTCATATATATGGACCACAAAATTAGATATAAAACATGATATATACAAGATAATAAGAAAGCATATAGGGCTAGAGCCCATTTTCTCTATGTTCCACAAAAGGTCCGTGGTAGTATTGATGGAAGGTCCCATCAATTTCCTCCCATATCAACCAGTCATTGCTCTTTCTAATCGTTGCCTCTTTTGACAGGTGATCGGCTACCGTATTTTGCTCCTTGAAAATGTGGCGACAGGAAAAGGAGTCAAAAGAAGATATCAATCTTTGTGCTTCTCCTAATATATGCCTCGATGAAAATGCATTACAGTGGGATGCATTATTTAACCAATTACAAACGACTTTGGAATCACCAAACAACTGTAGATGTTTGCATTGTTGATCCAATGCAAAATGAATGAGGTGTTTTGTAGTACAGCGTTCAACATAATTATTAGTTCCCTGCCAAGATTTATTTGGATCTTGAAACAATGTGTGTCATTTAGGTAGAGGATGGCTCCGCCACCACATCCTGCCTCCTGCGCAAAGCCATCAAAGTATGCCCACGATTTTGATTTGTCTATGATTTCTGGTATGATGGTGCGGGGAGAGTTATTGGAGTCCTCCTCGGGAAGAAGATCGTAGTCAGTTATTGTATGGATCACTATGGCTGGCCAATGGGGGGTTTTGTAGTTGAAAATAGAGTGGTTTCTAGCAATCCACAATGACCAGCAGACTAGTAGGGGCATGTTTCTGGATTTTCCATCTTGGTTTTGACACCAAGTACTCCAGGAATCCAGTATGTTTTTCCCTTGTCATGTTTTTAAGCAAGGATAGTGAGTAATGATGGAATTCCAATATTCCTGAGCAGTGGGGAATTTAAGGAAGAGATGTTCAGTACTCTCTTCATTATTGCAACACAGGTGACACCAGAAAGGGCCATGAAAAGATCTTTTCATCAGATTTGTCCCTATAGGTATCTTATCAAACAAAATGTTCCACATCAGTAGATGGGTACGGGGGCTGCCTTGAGCTTCCAGAGTATTCTCCAAGACTGGTTGATGTTCTGAGGTTTGAAAGGTTCCATTAATCTAATATAACCCTCTTTTGGAGAATATGATCCATGTTTGTCAAAAGCCCAAATAATCTCGTCCGATCCTTTAGTTAGTCGGATGTGTGCCTGTGTAAGGGCATCCGTGTATTCCTACCAATCAAGTCACCACTGTTCAGGGATGTCCAAGTCAAGAGCCGATTTCCAACCCTGTTGTAGAAAGGTGGAATTATTGTTGTCACTGATATGTTGTATGTGAGTGATACCCCTGTTGTTTAAGTGCCTTATCAAGTCTGCTGGTAGTCTGTGTGCATTGCCACAACCAACCCATGGGTTCGTGCCAATACAAACAGCGTTGCCCTCCTTTATTCTCCATGTAATGCCTTCACGTAGTAGTGGTATTGCATTTATAACCGCCTTCCATATGTTGGAGATGTTATTACTTATTCCATGTTGTTGTTTGAACCAGTCCATCAAATTCATGGGCCAGATGTATTTCACTTGTGCCACCCGGGACCAGAGACTATTTGTGGTGATAAGGTTCCAGCCAAGCTTTGCCGCCAGAGCTTTGGACAAAATATCTAGTATTTTGATGCCCCATCCTCCCCATCTCTTAGACTTTGCAATTTTGTCCCAATTGACCCAGGCAAATATTCTACCCAGTTGATTACCCTTCCAAAGGAACCTGCAGCATATGCTCTGAAGCCTGTTCAATATACCTTTCGGTATCCAAGCCAGGGTCATCCAGAAAACAAGTGTGGCTTCAATCACAGCTTTAATAAGGATTAGTCTTCCTACACGAGATAGGTATTTATGGTACCAAATTTGTAAGTGCTTTTCCACTTTTGCAATAAGCCACGTCCAATCCACAATCTTGTATCCGAGAGGCTTTAGCCTATAGCCCAAATATTTGAGACCATCTTCCAGATTCAAAGAGGTAAAGGGGAAGCGCTGAGAGGTATATAGGATCTCATGTTGTGAGTAGCCAAATGTAGTGATCGTGGATTTACTGTCATTTACTATCATCCCGGTTGCCTGTTGGAAAAGATTGAAGATATTTTGGAGGACCGTTGTTTCTCCAATGCTTCCATTTAAGAAAATGAGTATATCATCAACAAACAGTAGATGGGTCAGATAAAAAATTTCTGAAATATTGATGCCAGCCATTTTATTTCTATTGCGAGCAGCTATGATGGACCTACTTAACCCTTCCATGATAAGTAAAAAAAGTAGGGGGAGAGTGGACATCCCTGTCTGAGTCCTCTCTCCGAGATGAAAAAAGATATGGCTTCCCCGTTTAATAACACACTCTATGATACATCTTTGATGCAGCTCATTATCCACTTGATATATGCATAAGGAAAGCCCATGTGAGTCAGTGATAATCTAATGTAGAGCCAATTAGCTCTATCAAAAGCCTTTGAGAGGTCCACCTTCAGAATCATGCCTTTTTGCTTTTTCATCTGCATAGTGTGGAGAAGTTCCTAGGCTGTGGAAATAGCCTCATGAATCTGTCTGTGTTGTAGGAAATCAAACTGTTCTGAGGATATATGTCTAGAAAGGATTGGCTTCAGGCGGTTTGCGATGATTTTTGCAATAATCTTGTATAGACAGTTGCAGAGGGAGATGGGTCGGAAATCGTTGAAAGAGGAGGGAAAGTCAGATTTCGGAATAAGGGCAATGAAGGTGGATTTGATAGTTGGGGATATTCTGCCACTCCTTCTGCAATCCTCTACAATCTTGAGAAAATCATCCCCCAGGATATCAAAAAAGGTGATGTAGAACTTAATGGTCCACCCATCTGGTCTAGGACTCTTGTCTTTCTTAAACCATTTAATTGTTGCCTCAAGTTCTTCCTTCGTTACTTCCATCATTAGTTCCTCCGAGTTTTCCTGTTGTACAAATCTGGGGAAATTTTCGGCCACCTACATGATCTCCATAATGTTCACAGCTCTGGGCACCTTATAGATGCCTTGGAAGTGTTCAATGGCTAGTCTAGCCAAATCCCTCTGTGATGATACCAATTGTCCCTATTCATTGTGAAGTTCCCAAATAGTATTAATGGCTTTTCTACCATTGGTGAATTTATGAAAGAACTTGGTATTGTCATCTCCTTCAGTGAGCCAAATTGCCCTGCTTCTGAGTCTCTAGCTCTCCCCCCTTTCCTTCAGAATTTGGGAACGCTTCTTGATGAGGGAGGTATAAAGATCTTTGTCTTCCTGTGATAGGAAAGTGCCATTAGAAGTGTCCTCATGTGTGGTAATGGCCTACTCTGGCTCTCTCATAATTTTATCATCATTCTCTCATTTCTGGTGAGCCCAAATTCTAGAGATCCTCTTAAGTTCTGTCAATTTCCTAATAAATCCATCAGTATGATCCTTGCGTTCCAATATAGGGTTGGTTTGCCAGTAGTTTGAGACCATTTGAATGTAAGAAGGATCCTTGAGCCAAGAGGCGTTGAACTTGAAGGGGCTTTTGATCCTTGAGTTTGAATCGAACAATTCCAAGAATATTGGCCTATGGTCAGAAATGCCCCCAGTTCCAACCCACTGTCTAATACGAGGATGAGAGCTTAAGAAAGCTTCTTTGATGAGAAACCTGTCAAGTCTCCTCGCAAGACTGTGGTCACCACTACGATTGTTAAACCAGGTGTACTGAATCCTGGGAGATGGAATGTCTACCCACTGATGCTCCTCAAGTAAGGTAGAAATTGTGTCTGTAAGGCCATCAACTTGGGCCGAGTGACCCCAGGATTCACTATACCCTAATGAAAAATTTAAATCCCCTCCAAGTATAATGTTTTTTACCTGTAAAAATTATGAGTTTAGGAGGGCCCTCCAAAATTTTTCCCTATCCACGCATGGACCATATAAATTGATAATACGAACTTCTGATTCTAGTGTGTGGGAAAATATGTCCATGCTAATAAACCCCCTACCTCCCCATATGTTCCTGAGTTCGATAGTCTTGTTGCAAAAACCAATAGCAGTACCTCCAGATCTCCCAGACGCGTCCAGGGCATGGAAGGTCCAATTCGGCAACCAAGAATTGAGTGTAGAAATAAGAGAATCAATTGAGCAAAGTGTTTCTTGCAAGAATATAATGTCCAGCTGAGTCGAAGTGAGAAATCTTTTGAGTGCTAGTTTTTTAGGAGGGCTAGAAAACCCTCTGTAGTTGAAGGATAGGAACTTCATGGCGGGTGAGGATGGGGGCCATTCCTAGCTCTAAGGGCCCTGACAATGGTTTGTTGTCGCCCGAGGGCAACTTCTTCTCCCGCAGTGTGTTTGGCTTTAGTGAGGTGTGATGGGCAGCCCCTGGGGGTTTAAGGGAGGCAGGGATAATCTCAAGGTCCAAACCAATCACGTCATGTCCCCTATCCTTAGATTTGGAACGGAGTGAGTACCAGGGGGATACAAGTGGGGAGGGGAAGGAAAGAGTAGGAAGGGAGGATGATGACAGAGAAGGGATGCAGGGGCAGTGATGGGTGGGGAGAAGGGAAGGGAACATTGAAGCGGGGGGGGGTGGGGGGGAGCAAGTCCCTAGGATCCCGATGAAAACAAGGAGATCGAGAATGATGAGGGAGATGCATAATTGTATGAATGAAATGCAATAACATCTGATAAGCCAGATACTGGAGAAGTATGAGAGGAGGATGTAGATAACATACCCAACAACGACATGTTATCCTTTGTTGGACCGGAACACGCTGGAGTACAAGGCGAGGTAGGGTTTGTGACAGGGCAACCCTTATCAGTGCCCGCTTTATCAGGTGTTCCCTGGGAGTTCCCTGCATCCTTGTCGATATTCTCTGGTTCATTATCTTTATCAGGCTGTGTAGGGTTTCCACTAGGCTACTCAGACTCCAAACCCTGTTCAGTGCCCCTGTTCTTGTGCAAGAGGGGGAAATCCTTGAATAAGTGCCCCACTTTGTGGCATCTACAGCAGCGATATGGAATGCCTTAATAATCAATGATCTGCTTGCGGGATGTGTCCCTCCACTGAATAGTGATGTGCTCCTATAATCTGCCCCGAGTATCAAGATTGATAAGGATTCGAGCATATGCCATCATGTTTGTGTGTTGATAGGACTTGTCATATTCCATGTAGGAGCCAATGGCGTTACCAATCTGCTTGAAGATGTCCTCTGACCAGTATTGTGGCGGGAGACCCGGTAGCTGAATCCATATTGGGCCAATGCCTACTTGCTCATTCTCTAGATCAAAAAGAGGTGTCCAACGTTTCAGGAGAACCAAGGCATGTTCAAAATTCCAGTAGGAGGATAAAACCCAGTTGGTATGATCAGCACGTGTGAACCTCAAAGCGAACCATCCCCTCACAAAAGTCTGCACGAAGGGGATGTCCACCAGATGGTGACCCCAAACCTCAGATGCCCAAGTTTTCAACCGGGCGGCCGAGTAATTTCGTCCTCTAATGCAACTGACCAAGACTGTGTCAGCAAAATCCATAGCCTCTCCCCACTGAATGTCCTCTTCAATTCTGAGAAAGATATCGTCTGCCTTGGATTTGTAACACTTGCACTTCTTCTTAGATCCCTATATAGGAGGCTGGTGCAGTACCCGACCCGGAAAAGGGCTTGAAGAAGCAGGGGGAGGGTTAGGGTTTGACGAGAAAGGGTTGGGGCTGCCGATCGAGGTAGGAATAGAACCAGCGAGAGGCAAGATAGCGGTAAAACTGCCAAATGGTGGAGCTAATGAGACCTGAGGGGAATAACCGGCAGAAACAACAGACCCAGATGGGGGAAAAATCTGTCGGACCTGTGCTCCAGATACAAGGAGATCTAAACTAGGGTTAGGGTTAAGACAGCCGGAAATGAAACCTAGGGTAGCTGGGGAAAGCGGGGGGGTAGAGAGCAATGGCCAAGTAGGTGGGTCATCCGGAAGGACCACAGACTATGACCGTGACGGTTCCACAAAGGAGTAGCCAGAGCTATACAAACCTTCTGATGTGAAATGCCAGATGGAAACTCCCTCCAGCAGGTCTTCAGAATAATCTACGGCATCAAGGTCTTCCATGCTGACAGCTGCTCCTTGGAATGGAAGACACCTCGTAAATGCTGGAGGAAAATGGAGGGTAAGCCAAAACACAGAAACGGTTAGCTAGGAATAGGAACAGTCCGTAGGCAGGAAAATGGCCTGGAAAAAATGAAACAGTAAATAAGCCCCCGGGTCCCCGGCAGGTCAAACACAGGTAAAACGGAGCGCAGCGAGGTGATAGGTAGTGTACACAATGGCAAGAGGTAGAGCAGGTTGCCGGTGGCCTTCCATGGTTAACCGTTGTAGCCTGCCGTGACCAGAAACCCTATCTGAAACCCTCGCGGTTCCTCTTTGCCATCTTCACTTCCCGACAATTCAACTAAATTTATTATTATTTAATTATGATTTATCTAAAATATTATATATGAATATATAAACTAGGAATTAAATTTGAATCAATCTTATTTTATTAATTAAATAAAACAAAATTAATATTCATTTTTTAAAAAAAATTAAAATAAAATAAATAATTTTAATTAAATAATTTTAAATGATTTAATTGGTATTTTTGACTCAACTATCAAATTTTTCATCACAAAAAATATTTGAACAATACATTTATGAACAAATGATTTTATTAGGAGTTGTCATTAAGTGAGAATTTTTGGAGTTTCTAGTGGATTTTTAGCTAGAATCTGGTGAAAAATATATAGATTTAGTACTCTAAAAAAACTCTAGGCACTTAGATTGTGCGGAGTTCTCAAGTCAAACTTGTGATTTCAATGAATCACCTAGAATCTGGTGAAAAATATATAGATTCAGTACTCTGAAAAAACTCTAAGCACTTAGATTGTGTGGAGTTCTCAAGTCAAACTTGTGATTTCAATGAATCCTTGCAGGATTCTAAATAAATTAGATTGGAAAATAATCCACAATTTTTTTCAATCACAAGACAACTCCATTTTGTTTTATTAATTCAATTAAGTTAATATTTAAATTTTAATTGAATAATTACATTTGATATTTGACCATAATATTTATAGCCAAATATTAGTTTAGGCTTTGTCTAAACATGTTATAGGTTAGAGTTTTTTATTGGAATGAACCAAATTATTATTGGTCAAATCTTAATTTTTGTTGGTTAAAATAGGTTTTGACTATATATGGATTATAGATTCAGCACCCTAAAAAAAACCTTAAAGCCTAAAGTCTTGGATTGTGGAGAGTAACATTATCTTAGCTGTAAAACCAAAACGTAGTCACGAACTTTTAGAAACAACAACTACTCAATCACAAACCTTTAAAAACTAAACTTTATTGACCAAGTATTCATTCACTAAAAACTAACTCAACTTAACTAGAAAATAACATCTCATCATGAACTTGGAAATCAAAATACAACTCATCACCCAATTACACTAAACTGTAAAACCACAACAACTCAATCACAAACTTTTAAAAACAACAACTCAGTCGCAAACTTTAAAAACAACTCATGACCAACTTGCACTAAACTTTATTGACCAAATATTCATTCACTAAACATTGTACTCAATCACAAACTTTTAAAAACAACAACTCAATCACAAACTTTAAAAACAACTCATAAAGAACTTGCACTAAACTTTATTGACCAAATATTCATTCACTAAACATTATCTCAATTTAAAAGAAACTAGCATCTCATGGGGAACTTCCAAACAAAAAAAACAACTCATTGAACTAAACTTTATTTCATATGAAAAAGAAAACTCAACATTGTGAATGCAAATATATTACGAATTTGCAATACCATCATCTCCATTAAATTTCGAAACCAAAAAAACAACTCATCAAGCAGTTGAACTAAACTTTATTTCGTATAAATAAGTGAAACAGAGTAAAAGAAAACTCTACATAGTGAACTTAAATATATTATGAAGTTGAAATACCATCCTCTCTATTCCTTCTATTGAAATAATTCCATACAATATTTAAACTTTACAAATATTAATTTTCCAAATAAACACCATTTCACCTTAACCAGCTAAGCAAAACAAAAGAGAAATCATCAATGCATAGCAATGTGAAAATGAAGCCATGTGAAAGTGGCAATGTCATCTTCCATATTGAGGTACTTCTAAATATTATTTATATTCTATACTAGTTATTTTAACCCTTTTTATTTTTTCCTTATTATTATTTGAGATAAAAAGATCATTTTGATCTTTGATATCCGGGTTCATCACCTCCCATTAATATTATATTTTATTCTTTGAACGTAATATTATATTTTATTCTTTTAACATAACTGTAAATCATCTTAAAAATCTCTGTAAATTTTAAAATAATAATATTATTTTTATTCAACAAAATGGTTTTCTCCTTTACCCTCTTTTTAAATATAAAACTATTAATAACATGATTGAATTTAAGAAATTTCTTAAATATGTAACTCATATTAACAATTTAACTAAATTATGTTGTTTAATTATGATTTATCTAAAAAATATTTATAAATATTTTAAATCGATCTTATTTTATTAATAAAATAAACAAATTAAGATATTTTTAAAAATAATTAAATAAAATAAAACTTTTTTAATTAATGATTTAAATTATTTAATTTTTTTGGGGAGTAACTATCAAATATTTATCACAAAGGAATATTTGAACAATACATTTATGAACAAAAGATTTTATTAGGAGTTGTGATTAAGTGAAATTTTTCAAAGTTTTAGGTGGATTTTTAGCTAGAATATGGTGGAAAAGTATATGGATTCAATACTCTAGACAAATTTTAGGACACTTAGATTATGCTCATAAGTCAAACTCGTGGTTTCAATGAATCCCTGCATGAGTCTAGACAAATTAGATCAGAAAATAGTCCACAAAAAAGTTGCACAATACAACTCGATTTTTTCTTATTAATTAAATCAAGTTAACATTTAAATTTTAATTGAATTATTACCTTTAATATTTGACCAAACTATTTATTGCCTAAACATTATTTTAGTCTTTGTCTAAACATGTTATATGTTAGAGTTTTTGGTTGGAATTAACCAAATTATTTTTTTGTCAATTCTTAATTTTTGTTGGTTAAAATAGGTTTTGACTGTATATGGATTAGGGATTGACCACCCTAAAAAAACTCTAAAGCCTTTGATTGTGGAGAGTTTACAACTCAAACTGAAACTTGTGATTCTAAAAATTCCCAACTTAATTTTGAGCTAATTATAGCAAAAAAATATGACAAAAAAAACGTCCATAACATTATCTTAACTATAAAACCACAACAACTCAATCACAAAGTTTAAAAAGAATAACTCAAAACAACAACAACTCAATCAAGAACCAAGTATTCATTCACTAAACACTATCTTAACTTAACTGGAAAATAGCATCTCATCATGAACATAAACCAAAAAAACAGCTTATCACCTAGTTCACTAAATTGTAAAACCACAACAACTCAATCACAAACTTTTAAAAAAACAACTCAGTCACAAACCTTTAAAAACGAACTTACACTTGCACTAAACTTTATTGACCAAGTATTCATTCACTAAACATTATCTCAACTTAACTTGAAAATAACATCTCATCAAAAACTTCCAAACCAAAAAAAACAACTCATCACCCAGTTGCACTAAACTTTATTTCATATGAATAATTAAAAGAGAGTAAAAACAAAGTCGGCATTTTGAATGCAAATATATTATGAAGTTGCAATATCATCCTCTCTATTGAGCTAATTCCATACAATATTTAAACTTTGCAAAAATATTGCAAAGATTGTTTTTCCAAATAAACACCATTTATAGTTAATTTCAATTTAATCAGCAAAGCAAAATGAAAAAAAAATGATTAATGCATGGCAATGTGAAAGTAAAGTCATCACCACTTCATGTGAAACCAAGCACATCACTAAGTAGCAATGTCATCTTCGGGTATTTCTAAAAACTATTTATAATCTATCCTAGTTATTTTGGCAATTTTTATTTTCTTCTTATTGTTATTTGAGATAAAAAGATATTTTTTATCTTTTATATAAGGGTTGATCACTTCTTAATGATATTATATTTTCCTTTTTTGCCTTACCCCTAAATCATCTTAAAATTCTCTTTAAAATAATTTTTTTTTCCAACAAATGATTTCTTCTTTATCTTTTTAAATATAAACTATTAATAAAATGATAAATTGAGGAATCTCATTAAAATATACAACTCATTTAACCATTTAAACTAAATGGGTTGTTACTTAATTATGATTTATCTAATATAAATATAAATATATAAACTAATAATTATCTGGAATGGGTCTTATTTATTAATTAAATATTTAAATAAAACAAATATATCATTTTAACTAATTAAATAAAATAAAACATTTTAAATTAAATTATTGAAAGATTTAATTTTGTATTTTTGAATCAACTATCAAATCTTTTATTACAAAAAAATATTTGAACAATATATTTAGGAACAAATGATTTTATTAGGAGTTGTCATTAAGTGAGATTTTTTGGAGTTTCCCGTATATTTTTAGTTAGAATATGGTGAAACAATATATGGATTCAATACTCTAAACAAACTCTAGGGCACTTAGATTGTGCGGAGTTCTCAAGTCAAACTTGTGATTTCAATGAATCCTTGCAGGATTCTAAACAAAAAAAATTCAAAAAAAAGCACAAGACAACTCGATTTTGTTTTATTAATTAAATTAAGTTAATATCTAAATTTTAATTGAATTATTACATTTAATATTTGACCAAACTATTTATTGCCTAAACATTATTTTAGGGTTTGTCTAAACATGTTATATGTTAGAGTTTTTGGTTGGAATGAATCAAATTATTTTTAGTCAAATCTTAATTTTTGTTGGTTAAAATAGGTTTTGACTGTATATGGATTATGGATTGAGCACCCTAAAAAACCCCTAAAGCCTTGGACTGTGGAGAGTTTACAACTCAAATTGAAACTTGTGATTCCAAAAATTCTCTACCTAATTCTAGGCTAATTATACCAAAAAATATGACAAAAAAAATCTTCATAACATTATCTTAAGTGTAAAACCACAACTAAATCATAAACTTTTAAAAACAACAACTACTCAATCACGAAGCTTTAAAAACAACCTACAACAAACTTTTACTAAACTTTATTGACCAAGTATTCATTCACTTAACATTATCTCAACTTAAGTGGAAAATAACATCTCATCATGAACTTAGAAACAAAAAAAAAACAACTCTATCACCTAGTTGCACTAAATTGTAAAACCACAACACCTCAATCACAAACTTTTAAAAACAATAACTCAATCAGAAACTTTAAAAACAACTCAGGATGAACTTGCACTGAACTTTATTGACCAAATATTCATTCACTAAACATTATCTCAACTTAACTCGAAAATAACATCTCATCATGCACTTCAAAACCAAAAAAACAACAACTCATCACGCAGTTGAACTAAACTTTATTGAATGCAAATATATTGAGAAGTTGCAATACCATCCTCTCCACTAAACTTGGAAACCAAAAAAACAACTCATCCCCCAATTGAACTCAACTTTATTTTCATATGGATCAGTGAAATGGAGTAAAAGCAAACTCGACATTGTGAATGCAAATATATTGAGAAGTTACAATACCATCCTCTCTATTGAACTTTGAAACCAAAAAAACAACTCATCAGCCAATTGAACTCAACTTTATTTCATATGAATCAGTGAGACATAGTAAAAGGAAACTAGACATTGTGAATGCAAATATATTAAGATGTTTCAAAACCATCCTCTCCATTGAACTTGTAAACCAAAAAAAAAACAACTCATCAAGCACTTGCACTAAACTGTAAAACTACAACAACTCAATCACAATTTTTTAAAAACAACATTAACCCAATCACGAACCTTTAAAAACAGCTCACGAGGAACTTGCACTCAACTTTATTGACCGAGCATTCATTCACTAAACATTATCTCACCTTAACTAGAAAATAGCATCTCATCATAAACTTCGATACCAACAAAAACAACCCATCACGCAGTTGCACTAAACTTTATTTCATATGAATAAGTAAAACAATAAAAGAAAACTCAACATTGTGAATGCACATATATTATGAAGTTGCAATGCCATCCTCTCTATTGAGATAATTCTATACAATATTTAAAGTTTACAAAGTTCATTTTTCCAAATAAACACCATTTCATGTTAACCAACAAAGCAAAATGAAAGAGAAAACATGAATACATGGCAATGTGAAAGTAAATATCATCACCAGCTGACCATGTGAAAGCAAGCACATCAGTGAGTGGCAATGTCATCTTCCATATTGAGGTACTTCTAAATATTATTTATAATATATTCTAGTTATTTTAACAATTTTCATTTTCTTCTTATTATTATTTGAGATAAAAATATATTTTTGATTTTGGATATCGAGGTGATCACTTCCTATTAATATTATACTTTCCCTTTTTATCCTAATTCTTAATTATCTTAAAATTCTCTTTATATTTTAAGGTAATAATATTATTTTTATTCAACAAATTGGTTTTCTCCTTTATCCTCTTTATTGGATATAAATGGATTAAATTTGAGGAATTCATTAAGTTATGTAACTCATATTAGCCATTTAACTAAATTTATTGTTATTTAAATTATGATTTATCTAAAATAATTATATATGATATATAAACTAGTAATTAAATTTGAATCGATCTTATTTTATTAATTAAATAAAACAACAAAACTAAAATTCATTTTTAAATAATTAAATTAAAATAAATTATTTTTAATTAAATTATTTTAAATGAATTTAATTTCTTATTTTTTGAAGTTTAACTATCAAATCGTTTATCACAAAAAAATATTTGAACAATACATTTATGAACAAATGATTTTATTAGGAGTTGTTATTAAGTGAGATTTTTTGGAGTACCTTGTGGATTTTTAGCTAGAATCTAGTGAAAATATATATATGAATTCAGTAGTCTAAAAAACTCTAGGTCACATAGATTATGTAGAGTTCACAGTAGTCTAAAAAACTCTAGGGCACATAGATTATGTAGAGTTCACAAGTCAAACTTGTGATTTCAATGAATCCCTCCAGGATTCTAGACAAATTAGATCGGAAAATAATCCAAAAAATTTTCAAAAAGTTAGACAAGACCACTCGATTTTGTTTTATTAATTAAATTAAGTTAACATTTAAATTTTAATTGAATTAATACCTTTAATATTTGATGAAACTATTTATTGCCTAAACATTATTTTAGACTTTGTCTAAACATATTATATGTTAGAGTTTTTGGTTGGAATGAACTAAATCATTTTTTGTCAACTCTTAATTTTTGTTGGTTAAAATAGATTTTGACTGCATATGGATTATGGATTTAGCATCCTAAAAAACTCCTAAAGCCTTTGATTGTGAAGAGTTTACAACACAAACTGAAACTTGTGATTCCAAAAACTTTCTACCTAATTCTGAGCTAATTATACCAAAAAAATATGACAAGAAAAAAATATTCATAACATTATCTTAATCACAAAACCACAACAACTCAATCACGAAGTTTTAAAAACAATAACACAAAACAACAACAACTCAATCACGAACCTTTAAAAACAACCCACTACGAACTGGCACTAAACTTTATTGACCAAGTATTCATTCACTAAACATTATCTCAACTTAACTGGAAAATAGCATCTCATCATGAACTTCTAAACCAACAAAAACCACAACAACTCATCACAAACTTTTTAAAACAACAACTCAATCATGGACCTTCAAAAACGAACTTACACTTCACTAAACTTTATTGACTAAGTATTCATTCACTAAACATTATCTCAACTTAACTAGTAAATAACATCTCTTCATAAACTTCGAAACCAAAAAAACAACTCATCACACAGTTGCACTAAACTTTATTTCATATGAATAATTGAAAGAAAGTAAAAGCAAACTCGACATTGTGAATCAAATATATTATGAAGTTGCAATACCATCCTCTCTATTGAGATAATTCCATACAATATTGAAACTTCATAAAAATATTGCAAAGATTATTTCTCCAAGTAAACACTATTTCTGGTTAATTTCAAGTTAACCAACGAAGCAAAATGAAAAAGAAATCATTAATGCAGGGCAATGTGAAAGTAAAGTCATTACCAACTGGTCATGTGAAAAATGTGAAAGCTAACATATCACTCGGTGGCAATGTCATCTTCTTGTACTTCTAAATACTATTTATAATCTATTCTAGTTATTTTAGCAATTTTTATTTTCTTCTTACTATTATTTGAGATAAAAAAAAATACATTTGATCTTTGATATAGGGATTGATCACCTTCTATTAATATTATATTTTCCTTTTTTACCCTAATTCTAAATTATCTTAAATTTTTCTTTGAATTTTAAAGCAATAATATTATTTTTATTCAACAAAGTGGTTTTCTCCTTTATCCTATTTTATTAATATGAACCTATTAATAAAATGATTAAATTTGAGGAATCTCATTAAGATATATAACTCACACTAACAATTTAACTAAATTTATTGTTATTTAATTATAATTTATCTAAAATAATATATATGAATATATAAACTAGTAATTAAATTTGAATCAATCTTATTTTATTAATTAAATAAAACAAATTTAATATTCATTTTTAAATAATTAAAATAAAAATAAATTATTTTTAATTAAATTATTTTAAATGATTTAATTTTCGTATTTTTTTTAATCATCAAATCATTTATCACAAAAATAAAATTTAAAATATTTGAACAATATAGTTATGAACAAATGATTAAATAAAATTTAAAATATTTGAACAATATAGTTATGAACAAATGATTTTATTAGGAGTTGTCATTAAGGGAGACTTTTTGGACTTTCCTGTGATTTTTAGCTAGAATCTCATGAAAAAATATATAGATTCAGTACTTTGAAAAAACTCTAGGGCATTTAGATTGTGATTTTTAGCTAGAATCTCATGAAAAAATATATAGATTCAGTACTTTGAAAAAACTCTAGGGCATTTAGATTGTGCAGTTCTCAAGTCAAACTTGTGATTTCAATGAATCCTTGCAGGATTTTATATACAAATTAGATCAGAAATAATCCAGAAATTTTTTCCAAAAGTTGCACAAGACAATGGATTTTGTTATTAATTAAATCAAGTTAATATTTAAATTTTAATTGAATTGTTATATTTAATATTTGACCAAACTATTTATTGCCTAAACATTATTTTAAGCTTTGTCTAAACATGTTATATGTTAGAGTTTTTGGTTGAAATGAACCAAATTATTTTTGGTCAAATCTTAATTTTTGTTGGTTAAAATAGGTTTTGACTGTATATGGATTATGGATTCAACACCCTAAAAACCACTAAAGGCTTGGATTGTGGAGAGTTTACAACTCACACTGAAACTTGTGATTCCAAAAATTCCCTACCTAATTCTAGGCTAATTATACCAAAAAAATATGACAAAGAAAACCCTTCATAACATTTTCTAAGTGTAAAACCACAACTCAATCTTGAACTTTTAAAAACAACAACTCAAAATAACAACTACTCAATGACAATAAACTTGCACTAAACTTTATTGACCAAATATTCCTTCACTAAACATTATCTCAACTTAACTGGAAAATAACATCTCATTGTAAATTTAGAAATCAAAAAAACAACTCATCACCTAGTTGCACTAAAATGTAAAACTACAACAACTCAATCAAAAACTTTTAAAAACAATAACTCCATTATAAACTTTAAAAACAACTCATGATAAACTTATACTAAACTTTATAGACCAAATATTCATTCACTAAACATTATCTTAACTTAAGTGGAAACTAAAAAACCAACTCATCAAATAGTTGAACTAAACTTCCTATAAAACCAAAAAGCCAACTCATCAAGTAGTTAAACTAAACTTTATTTTCTTATGAATCAGTAAAACTAACTTTATTTTCTTATGAATCAGTAAAACCGAATAAAGCAAAGTGGACATGGTGCAAAGTTGCACTACCATCCTCTCCATTGAACTTCAAATTGTGAATTCAAATATATTATGAAATTGCAAAACTATCCTCTCCATTGAGATGATAATTCCATACAATATTTAAACTTTTCGAAAAATAATTTCAAAGATTATTTTTCGAAGTAAACACCATTTCATGTTAACCAGCAAAGCAAAATGAAAGAGAAATCATCCATGCATGACAATGTGAAAGTAAAGGTATCACCAGCTCGCCATGTGAAAGCAAGCACATCACTTGGTGGCGGCAATGCCATCTTCCGCATTGAGGTACTTCTAAATACTATTTATAATATATCGTAGTTATTTTGCTTGAATGTTTAGCAATGGGGAAGAATAATTCGTTTGGGTTGATATTATTTCTGGTTCTCGTCCTGCTGCAACATGGAGATTGCTTGAAAATGGAGATGAAACTGATCCATCGTCATTCCATCCACGGTCTCTTTTACATACATTTCTCGAGCAGGCACCAGGCTATAGAAGCGCTCGTAAGACTCGACTCCCTCAGAATAAGTTTCCATCATGGGCACTCCGATTCCCATATATGGGCTCCTGCTTTACCTCCGGCGGCCTCTAACTTCGGACCCAATACAGCATTTGAAATGCCTGTAGCTTCTGGTGCAACTCTGGGAACTGCTCTTTATTTCGTGGAACTTTTTGTTGGAACTCCTCCCCAGAAAATCTTGCTTGTAGTAGACACGGGCAGCGATCTCGTCTGGGTAAATTGCAGTTCCTGCCAGAATTGCGGCTCTTTCAATCCCAACAGATCGTCATCTCTATCATACGTACCTTGTTACTCCAGAGAATGTGATGCCCTCTCTCCCACGGTGTCCTGCACTATTGAGCCTAAAATGGCCTGCAAATACGCCCAAAGCTACCTGGACGGCACTTTCATCACAGGCGCTTATATCCATGAAACGATTGCATTGAGCCCCATATCTAGGAAGCCATTGAAGGCTGACAATGTGTTGATGGGATGCGGAATGAATAACGAAGGGCAGACAGACATTGGCTCCGGAGGCGTGCTGGGTTTAGGTCAAGGACCCAATTCATTTGCAATACAGACAGCCAGTTTATATGGGGGCAAATTCTCTTACTGCTTAACAGATTATTTAGACCCCATCACAGTAACAAGTTTTCTGATATTCGGAGACGTGATCGAAGAATCAGGTATTTCATTATTGAGAAAGCCAATTCAATATACTCCGATTCTGCAGGGAGCATCATCATTTTATTACGTGGGTATAGAAGAAATAGCCATAAATGGAGAGAAACTTCCTATATCCGCCAATGCTTGGGAGATGGATGAATTTGGCAATGGAGGGACAATAATAGACTCTGGGACTTCGCTGACTTATTTGGCAGAGGAGGCCTATGAAATAATACTCGAAGCCCTGAGTGTGGTAATCACATATCCAAGGGCTACAATGATGTCTCCACAGCAATTTGATCTCTGCTTCAACACTTCGGGTGTGAGTGAATTGGAATTTCCTAAATTCTCGATTATTTTCATAGGAGGAAAAACATTTTGTCCGCCGCCAGAGAATTATATCCTGCAGATCGAGGACGACGTGAGTTGCCTGGGACTGAGACCCATTGCAGAACCGGGGCCAAGTATTATTGGGAACCTTTTACAGCAAAACTTCTTCATTCAGTACAATCTGCCGCAATCTCTTCTAGGGTTTGCTCCTGCTGACTGTTCATTCCATAAGTGAAGGTTGGCTTGACTTGTTTTCGGTTGGAGTCTTCACTCCACAATTAGACTGAATTATTTGTGGTTATTGCTTTAGTTTTCAATAAAATACAACTGAACGGTATTGGTAGTTGTTCTTGTTTTCAATACTAAAAAAACGCTTTCTTTGAGTACATTCTCTCTAGCTTTCCATATATTTTCTCTTGGATTCTTGTCTGTAATAGTGAGTATTTTATCATATTTCTTATACAAAATTTGTCACTAGATTTCCATACCAATGCGTCAGTTTGCATAGATTCTCTATCTTATATGTGTGAGAGTGTTACTGTATTCTACTAATTCATAGTTACAAAATAGAAATAAGTTCCTTACTGGTTCATGTTTATCAACAGAAAGGATTTACCAGCTTAGGAAGGAGCAACATTTTCATCAAAAATCTGGAATGAATTCCCTAATTAGTGTTGATACACCCAGCATTCATAAGTTTGTCCTACACATGCTGTGAAATGATACTTACATGTTTCTTTGTCGATGCCCCTCTTTGAAAGCCGATCAGCTATCTGGTTTTGTTTTCTATAGATATGTGTGTATGTAATGTTCTGAAAAGTGGATGTCTGCCATTTCCGGCAGAAACCTTCGGAGAAACCCAACCATACTAGAAACGCTGTCTGCAACAGCCGTTTTCGTTTTCACTGGCAAGAAACAGTTTCCCGCTAAAAGAAACAGTTTATTCTCGCCAACAGTTTCTTCTCTCCGTTTCCGGATAGATTTGCAGTTAAATTTATTTTTTCGGACTCGGGTTAAATTTAATTTTTTCAAACAGTCTATTAAATCGAGTTTCAGATTGTGAACAACCCTAGCTCCCTTTCAATTGCTGTGCTGAGCCTGTTGATATATTTAAGTACAACTCGCTGTTCATCTTTACAATTTTTCAACTTTATATTTGCTGATAAAAATGATCAATATAGTCTGACATTTGCTGTCTTGTTTGCAACTTTACTGCTCCGGGAAGTACCGCATTATCTTGATATTTCTCTCATATCCCACAGGAAAAAAGTCAAAACTCTTATCAGTTGTTTAAGCTATTCCATTACAAGTCCCTTTACAGCTTGGCGAGCCAACTTGGCAAGTTCTGTATCAAGGTCCATTATAAAAGGCATGATTTCAATGTTTGCTTACACTTTAAATCGATCTTTCACAATTGGAGTGAATGGTGGTTGAACTTTTAACACCAGATCTGATTTATTTTACCATCAATTTTTTTATACCTAGAAAATAATTTTTTTACAAATGCATTCTGAAATTGTAAAAACAAATACGCTGGTGTTTTCAACTTTTAAACCGTATAAATTTGCTCTGGAAAATTTGCTCAGAAAATCAGTCACAAATAGCCATAAAAAAATCACAGTAAATTTGCCACAACAAATTCTCTTTCATTAATTTTTTCAGGAAAATTTAGGGCTCCTCTCACAGGGAAAATGGCCCTTGGAAATATATAGAAAATAGCAAAATTTGAACCTGGACATTTCCAGATGTGGAAGAATATAGGGCAAGTGAAGTTAATGAGATTCTTCTAGCATGATAACTACTTGTGAGGTATTTTAGTTTTTCTTCTTAGCACAATCTTCACTCAGCTAGACCTTTTGCTTCAATGTCACCTTCCATTCTCCTACCACCTGGCAACTCTGGTATAATGGGATTTTTTTTCCCGCAAACATAATGGTGGCGTCTTGTCCAGACCATCAATCTACCCCACAAAACTTCATTTATGAATCTACAAAATTATCACTTCTTTCTTAAAACTAAATTAGTATTTACAATTGTTTTTTTACAATTTCATGAACAGAAACATTGCAGGTTTATGATTAATGCTTTGTTTATATTGTTCACCTTTAATATGGTGTTTTTCTCTCTCCTCTTTTCTTATATGCGAAACCTCCAAAACCTCCAAACTTGGTTTCTCATACCCTTCTCGTTTCCCCTTCCCTTCCCGTTTCTCGTTTCTGGTAACATAGGTACCACCTCACAAACCACTTGTCTCTTTTGTTTGAACACCCAAGCATTACAACTAAGCCATGATGCTCCGGCATATCTTTGGACCATGTGATAAAGCAATTTTCCAGTGTATGTAGTGTACCAAATTATCTAACTTAAGTAAATTCATCACCCCTCACCACACTTCCCTGGCAAATGAACATCCAATAAACAGATGATCTACCTCCTCATCTAGCAACCTACACATGGAACATATACCTAGCTTCCTCATCTAGCAACCGGCTCATGGAGCATATACCTAAACCTTGAAAGCCTCTGCCTTGTAATTTATCCCAAGTAAGCACTCATTTGCGTGTGGCCAACCACCCAAAACAAAAAAGTTTCTTAATTTTCTCCCACCCCATGCGGCCTTGAACCATGAATTGAATTTAAACGTTTTTTCTACTGATGGAAAATTATTATATATATCGACTTTTGGATATCCATTTTTTATTGGGCCTTCCCACTACATATTTTCTTCACCTTCACCAATGCAAGCACCTGAATCAGATAATTTGTGAGAAAAGCTTCTCACTCAATAGCCAAGTTATCAATCAAACCAATATCAGTAGCCCTTAGCCAAGATGGTTGGGAGGTGAACCGATTGTTCCTGTCGATGATATGTGCATAATTAAAGATGCCCTTGTCGTGGAGTGTGTTAAGGAAGGCAGCCGTTAGGGAGTGATTGCCAACTAAGCCCTTTAAAGCATCCAGTACAACCTCCGCCTGTCTTTCATCCCCGAGTGCCCACAGCAAAAACCCCAACACCCGATGGCAATTTCTCGACATGCTCCTCCAGATATATGAGGTTCCTAATGACCTTCTTGCCCTCATCCTGGACCATATCGAGAGGGTTTTTCCTTTCATATATTTTTCTCTAAAAATTTGACCCCGTATGCCATTATCATCTGTAGCCCTTCATAAACTTTTTATTATTAAGGCACAGTTAAAATTGTGAGTGTTGAAAATACCCCACCCCCAGTGGCAATGGGTTTAGCTATGGCTTTCCATCTTACCAAGCGTATCTTCCCTTTCAACTCAGTACCCGACCAGATGAATCTGGTCATAATTTCATCGATGTTATGACAGACCTCCATTGGCAGCCTAAACAAAAACATCCAGAAGACCGAGATGTTCTGAAAGACAGATCTAACTGGTAGTTGTTTCAACCTGGTCATTTAGCAAAGTTTCTCGTTCAGTACAGAGTTTTCAGCAATCCGCTTTTGGTTTTGCTCCCTGGTGTCCGTTCATTCCATAATTATAAACTTTTTATGATTAAGGCACAGTTAAAATTGTGAGTGTTGAGAATACCCCACCCCCAGTGGCAATCGGTTTAGCTATGGTTTTCCATCTTACCAAGCGTATCTTCCCTTTCAACTCAGTACCCGGCCAGATGAATCTTGTCATAATTTCATCAATCTCATGACAGACCTCCATTGGCAGCCTAAACAAAAGCATCCAGAAGACCGAGATGTTCTGAAAGACAGATCTGGTTGGTAGTTGTTTCAATCTGGTCATTTAGCAAAATTTCTCGTTCAGTACAGATTTTTCAGCAATCCGCTTTTGGTTTTGCTTCTTGGTGTCTGTTCATTCCATAATTGAAGGGGAACTTGAATTATTTTCGGTTGAAATGTTCACTTCACAATTAGATTGAATTATTGTACGTCTGATGATTGCTTTTTGAATTTTCAATAAAATACCTCCTACCTGTATTGGTGGTTCTTTCAATCTAGTAATTTCGTAACAGGAACGGTATTGGTAGTTCTTTCAGTGCGGTAATTTCGTAACAGGAAATAAAAGAGAATCTCATTACATGAATTACTCGCCACACTTCTATTTTATGAGATGGAAAGCATGGATGAATTTCAATACTTTGTTTTTCCATGGCAGTGATTTTCAAATTTTTGTATCTCAATTTGATCTCACCCTGGTTTCAGAGAAATTGGACATATGAATTAGAATTAATGGAGATTAGGTGATTATTGTTATGTAGTTATGATTGTTTTTTTCTTGGATATTCAGTCTCTATTATTTAGGGATTTGTTTTACTATCTCTAACAAAATGTGTCTATTTATTATTGTTGGAGTTTAATGTGAACCCTATGCGGGTGCATTTGCTTGTAGAAGCTCCTGGTGATCCGCACCTGTGAGTTCTTCCTGTGTTGTTTGTGAATTCATGTCTTCCATGTGAAACTGTTGACACCGTATCACCTCCTGTGTTGTTTGTGAATTCATGTCTTTCATATGCAACTGTTGACACAGTATCAGAGCTCCAAGAAAGAGAGGCCTGTACGCTGAGTTGAGGAACGTGAAATCTTAACAAGAAGCTGAAGAGTAATTGTGACGTCGTCGCAGGGAGATTTCGCCAATTTTTCTTGTGACATCCTCGCAGGTTTCTGGTGTACACCTGCAACTAGTCGCGAAAAGGAGGTGAACAGTCCGACGATTGTGTTCTAAGCTTGGAAAAGTAGTGGCTATGGTGGTTAAATATTGTCTAAGCTTGGAAAAGTAGTGGCTATGGTGGTTAAATATTGTGTTTGTTCGCTGTGTTAAATTTGAGGAGAGGAGATTAAATTTGTGGCTGCGTTTGAAGCAGATTAACGGTTGTTTTTTCATAGCACATTGCACAGTGAAGTTTTTTTTATGGTAAAGTATTTGTGCATTTTTCCAAGTCCACTTTTTACTTTAAAGCTTCACATGGATTTTTTTTTACCCACCCTTTTTACATTAAAACTTCAAGTGGAATTTCGAATTTGGGAAGAGTTTTTATTTAAAGATTTTAATTCTTTAATTAAAAACAAAAAGGAATTTCATTATTTTTTTAAGGAACCCTTATTTATTAAAAAAGGGTGTGTATTTTTGGAGTGATCTTTTTTAAAAAGAAAAAGAGGATTTGGAATTCTTTTTAAGTGAAATTGCAGGAGGGCAAATTTTTTTGTGAAGGAAATTTGCACTGAACAAGGAATTTTTTTTTAACATTTGAGGTTTGCTCAAATTGTTGAAGATTTTTATTCATTCAAGATGAATAATCAAATTGCTCAAGCTTATCTCAATGAGAGTAATAAGCTTGATGGGTCCAATTACACAAATTGGAAATTTAAGCTCCAGCTTGAGGCACAGAATGTTTATAGCATTGCCACCGATGATGAAGTCAAGCCGACTACTGCAACTGTTAATGTTTAGTTATGTTCTATGCTGGAGCAATTTATTTAAATTTTCACAGTTAGCAATCACATCAGCATTAAGATAAACTGCAGATAGAACATAAATATAAAACGCAGAAGACAAGCCAACGCAAGAGGACACAAGATATGGCGCAAGCCAGGACAAACCCCACAATGTGTGGGGAAACCCTTTGATCAAATCTTCTTTTATCTTCAAAGTTCAGCAGAGAATGAGAGAGAGAGAGATAGTACAATTACAACAGAAGTCAATACTTTGACTTATCTAGCATAGATCATTTCGTATCATGATGAGATCAGTTGAAGACATTCTGCTTCAACTGATTCTCAAGGTGACTCCTTCACCTATCGTCGTGCTGCATCTGGTTCTCTAGTTGCACCACTGCATACTACACCATGTGGCTGTCCATGTCCATGATCTTATCATGCTGCCTTTTATGTCCATGATCTTATCATGCTGCACTTTATGTCCATGATAAAAATAAGACCATGATTGCAACTAGATGTATGCCAAGACTATGTGTAGTTGTGGGATTACTGAGATACATATATACCAAGATTACTAGGAGACAGATCCGAACACTGTGATATCCACCGAGACTAAATATATCGAGACTGTTTGTCTCCATTGATAGGTATGTCGAGATTCACTATCATCATCGAAATTCTTTCCAGCATGACTATGCTGAGACATTGTTAGTGACGGTGTTAATAGTATGCTGCTGTAGGAGTACCAAGATACATATATATATGCCAAGGCTGCTTCTCGTAATGCGAGATCTTCTTTCTGCACTTCACCCCATCTGAGATCTTCTTCATACCCTTTCGAATGCATTAGAGAAGAATACGGGTTTATGTGCTTACTCACTGTAATCACCACCGAGACTAAATATACCGGGACTGTATTACTGTTGTTCATTGTGTTAGGGCTGCGTAACAAAGACAGCTTCATACTGCGTAAGGTATTCCTTTTGGCAGCTACAGGCCTCCCTTCTAACTGCGGCCAGATCTCTTTGACTTGCTGCGTATTTACCCTCATGTATTGTGACTAAGGGCAATCTTAAATGCTACGGTTATGACCTGCATATAAATGATTCCATGGACTGTGTTCTGCATATAAGAGTCCCTCATGCCAACGTATTAGAGTTTCTATAACTGTGTCTCATTGACTGTGTTAAAGTGTTTCTATGACCAGCGTATAACATCCTTTGAAAACAGCGTATATCTATGACCAGCATATATGAACCACTATGAACAACATATCTGTACAACATATAAAGGGCATCCATTGACTTTGATTAGGGCTGCTTAGAACAGCGTATTAGGGCCTCCATTTCTGCATAGAATCCTCATCATGAACTGTGTATAGGTTTTCATGAACAGCGTAAGAATGTCTTCTCTTACTGTGGCTAGGAGACTCCATTACAGGACTACGTTAGGGCTTCTTGAACAGCGTGCAGGCTAGGGCATCATTTGTGTATAAACTAGGGCATCATACTGTACTTAGGCCAGCGTATACTCTGAGTGTCTCTCCTCCACCAAAACCCAAAGACATGTAGAGGAGATCACACCAAGAATACACATACACGATGATAACAAATCCTCATCTATTTATACCAAAACGAGGATGATGAATAGACACGTCGGTTGGGCTTCTAGAGCCTACATAAGCGCTGGTCTGCTTGATAATAATTATATAAACAAAATAAATTCATATCTCCATAAATACTTATCGGAATCGGATGATCTTTGGATCAATCCTACACCTCTCGACGAGAGGGATCCAATAAAAATATCAGTTGCCATAAACAAGCCGACCCACATGGAGTTTGGCCCTAGTTACCAATTTAACACTCCCTCTCAACTAGGGAGAACTCCATCCGGTGATCCATAAGTCTGACTGTACTATCTCGGCCATCAGTGCCCTGCACTGCTCTGCCCAACTCTGCTGGCTCTGCTAACTCTGCTCTGCTCAGGTCTGCTGGCTCTGCTAGCTCTGCTCTGCTCAGCTATGCTGGCTCTGCTAGCTCTGCTCTGCTCAACTCAGCTCTGCTGAACTATGAAGAAGAAGAATTGATCGAGAATGTCTCATAGCATTCTCCACTGACCCGAAGTCAGTCTCAGAGTGCGTACCACTAGTCCCAGACTAGTCTCAACCAACCCGAAGTCAGCGTCATAGTATGTACGACTCTCACTGGTCCCAGACCAGT